>JARHVA010000694.1:1892500-1985000 GCA_037957365.1 Torreya grandis
ATAAGGAGAGATGCCTTTGGGCTAGTAGGTTAGTGGAATTATTCCATGTGGCATTATATTAACAACATGTGAACTTAGAGAAGTCCATATAGATAGTGAGGCCTTTAGACAAGTAGGATGTAGTGATATGAAATGAGAAATTTGGCTACATGAGTATGGATAATGACACCCAATCCATAGGTCCTCATTACTTGCAAAACCCTTTTAGGATATTCTTTCACTTATTCCCAGTCATCCACAACCTTCCAGACTTAACCCTTTCATACCCAGGTAGCTCTCATAGGCCCAACTCCATCCCCCTAGGTCTCATTTCCTTTGGACAATAGTGCCTAAGTTGGATAGGAGTATTGAAACCTAGGGTGTCTAGTTTTTAGCACTATTATCCAAGTGAAAAATAGGTTCTAATGATCATTTTATCCTAGATGCTTATCTTAATTCATGTCAACCTAATGCAAATTCATTTAACCCATGGTCATTAAATCCTTTTAAAAGGCCATTTAAAGTCCAATTAGAAGGGTTGACACTCATTTAAAATAGAGAAGCAAGAATAATAGCAAGATCACTCAAGTAATTATCCATATTCGATGTATACATCCATCCAATAGTATTTCAAGCTTATTCAAACTCTCATACAAGTCCCTAGTCATTCCAAGTACACCTAGTTTCATGTTTACTTGCATTTACATCACACTATTTCACCAAGCACTTCCATTGCAAAAATACATATAGATTGATCCCTCTATGGAGTATTGGTATGTAGGTAGCATGCCCACACATGGGGTGTGAATTCCATCCAGCGTATCCTTTACACACTAACCCCTTTTCCATATTTTCCAAAGTTCCATTTAATTACATAGAAGACATAAACACATGAAGGATTATATCTATAGTGAGTTATATTGATAGCAAGGATCTAAAATTTGGTACACAAGCTCACAAAGATGTTTTGAATAGAACGTATAAAAATCATATATTTGTGACCAATGTGGACAATAGTGACAAGACCAGGACTACAGTGTCTAATAGTATGGTGCCTTATTTTTGGTGGTCCTATCCAATCAAGAAACAAACTCTAGATATTAGTTTGTAATAGTGTCCCATTCTTCTTCTTCTAGTATCATATTTTTTCTTAGCCATAACTACCCAGAATAAGTTAAGTCATATTTTCTCTCACTCATTACTATTTTTATAAAAGGCAAAAATACTATTTGTTTACACAAAATTAGTGGACTAATTATTGTATATTATTTACTAAGTTTATCTACTTAGACCCATTTATTATTTATGAATTAAACATCTAGATTTCCCAAAAATAATAAAATAATTTAGTGAATCTGACCTACTTCAAGCTAAGGTAAATTCCTAGCTAATTTCCCACATTAATTTCTAAATTTTTTATTGAATATTAAAATAAAATATTCCTCTCAAATTTCAAAATTTTGTAGTAAATTTTAAAATAAATTTATTTAAAAACCTAGTTGCATACACTAGGTCCCAGTAATTGAAGAATTATTTTATAAAGGTTTAGTTGCATATTAAAATAAAAAAATCACTTCAAATTTAAAAAATTCATAGTATTTTGAAAAAGTATTTTTTTGAAATCCCTAGTTGCATGTACTATCTCCTATTTTACTTCTTGAGGTATCACTTTACATGTTTTCCACTTTAGTATCCTTTTTACACAAATTATAATTCACTATTTTTAAGACCTTGCATTTATTATATTAAATACTTTACATTTATAGCACATTGCCTATTAAAACTTATTACAAAACATTTAAACACATTTCAAATTGTTTTCCTACTTTAACAATGGCCCAAATTATCAATTTTGATGATACTGATAAAAGAGAACTTCAAGAACTCTTAACCAAACATCTAGAAATGCAAGATGACATGATTAGAATTCTACAAGAGGAACAACAAAAAGTGAATAATGGTAAAACTTATCAAACATAAATAAACCAGTTGAAAATGAAACTATGTGGGTAAATATGTCTCAACAACCCCTTATAGTATCCCAACATGACTCTATGACACCATTTATAACTAGTACATTTGTCTCTCTTAATGTGGTAACCCTTGTGTAAGAGATGAGATCTCTTCAATCCAAGGTACTACATCTTGAGCAAGGTACCACTAGACATATGTAGGATTTGGATTCTTTTACTCTTTTGCATACACCATTGGCATGTCACATTGATTCTACACCTTTGCTACAAAATTTTATTCAACCTAAGATTACTCTTTATGATGGAAAAGGTGATCCATAGACATTTGAGAGCTTTGCATGTAGCATGCTTAGATTATGTACCTGATGACTACCTAATTACCAAGCTATTTCCATGAATTTTAAAGGATTATGATTTACAATGGTTTTATAGTCTATCAAATCAGTTGGTCAATGCATTAAATACTTTAGTTGACATGTTCCTAGTGCATTTTAGTATCAACATTGGTGATAAGGTTTCTTATGCATAAATTGCATAATAGAAACAAAAATCAAATGAGCATCTTATAGAGTATGTGCTTTGATATAAGACCATCTTGCCTAAAATAACTAGCCCTATGGAAGATCAGGAGCTACATGATCTCTTCAAATAGAGCCTTCTACCAGAATTACATGAATCTATTATGTTTAAAAGATTCTCTTCCTTCAATGAATTATGTCATATATTAAAATAAAAAGAAGTGAAACTCATTTCAATGGGTAAAATCAAGTATACAAGCATTCTAGACACAATACACAAGAGTAATAGCAAACTCCCATATAAGTTCAAAGTCAATGATAACAATAATAAAAATCAACCAACAATCAATGTATCTTTAGAGCCCCCAAAACATGTGGTTTTACTAGAAACTCCTCAACATGCATTTACTAATCTACCAGTTTTTCTAGTTAGATTTTTATAGTAGTTATTAGAATTTAACAACATTACTCTCCCTCCTATTTGAGAATTTTCCCTAGAAAATCCTCTTCTATGGGGATATTATCAATAAGAATTTTTTGATTTTCATAGGGCACCATGCCACACTAAAAATAGATGCATCAATTTGAGACATAAGATATAAGACTTGATAGATGACAACCTACATGATCTTAGAACTTTAGTTGAGACTACATAAGCTAAGTCAACATAGGATAAATCTTTGAAAATATTCTTAGATCCATTCCCATAAAATTCTAAGATAAAAGAGACACACAGGGGTTCACCACACATACCATGAACATCCTCCACTAGTTACATACCAGGCACCTTCAATTAAATCACATCATTTGATTAGTATGATAGGTGTGTATGAGTCAAGGGTGATAACTATACCTTTGATATCCTTCTCATATCATGAGATTGTTGAGGATAATTCAAATTATAATGTAGTCTTTATTAGAGCACATATTTGTAATCATCCCATTCATAGTGCTCTCATCGATAATGGTTCTAGTGTCAAGATGTACACCATTACATTATTATAGCATTTAGGCTATTTATAATAGGATATAACTCCAATAAATATAGTTATTAATGGATTTAATGGGAACATAAAGATTTCATTAGGTGAGATTATACATCCTTTATAGACTGGTCCAACACATGTGACCACACATGTCACTATAGTTCCCAGTGCAGGAGTTTTTGATATGTTACTTGGTCACCCATGGATTCCAAAAATTTGAGTAGTATCATCTATAGTTCATAGATAAATGAAATTTATTCACAATAATTAGGTTATTATAGTTGGTGGAGTTCCATATGAGTTACCACTCCACACTTCAGAGCCATCTCTTTTACAATCACCAGTTCCAGCTTCTACACCAATTTTAGTTTCCCCACTAGTTACAGTTTTTCCCTTGGTACATATTCATACACATTTGAGGAATCCATCACTAGTATAAAGGATTTGTACACCTCCACTAATTTAAGACTCTAAATATATTATAGCTACAATATTCACACCTAAAGTAGAATCATTGAGATCTCATGCATCTACACGTATAACACATTTTGAGAGAGCTTATCCTACTTCTAAATAGGTCTATAAAACCCCTATAGTTGCATCACCTTATAAAAGTTATAGAGGTACCCTATAGTCAATTTATACTTTAGATATTTAAGAACATCAACAATGCATACAACTTTTAGAATCATAGTTCTAGCCTTTCCATCATGCTTCACGATCACACATGATACCTTTGTTTGATACAAGAGACCATGACAGGGAGTCTCATTTGAGACTCATTAGTTAGTATCATTTATTCTTAGTCTTTCCTGTACATAGCTTATTTCGAAAATATAAAAACAATATAACATTTCAAAATCTAAAAACAATCAAATATATCTAAAAACATAAAAACATTTTTATTGTATGCATCATCCATGCTTTACATTACTACTACTATTTTAGGACTTACATTTGCTATTTCATGATATAGTTTATTGATTTATCTATATTACCATGCTTCACTTGATCTTATTTGAGTGTTTATAATGACAACCAAATACTTAAATAATTCACTCTACCCATCAAGCGGGAATCCTACATCTACATTTGAGACACACATCAATATACATACCCATTAGGGGCATCTTCTACATGACTACACCATCTAGGTTATGTCATTTCTACACTATACACTCTAAGTTATCATGTTGTTGTACATTACTTACTAGATTACATAGATTACTATATCAAAATTTCACTAGTATTTAGAACTTATATATCTCTTTAGCATATCCTTAGTCTTGTAATAACATGTCTTTCATAATTTCACTCTTGCTTTGATTATTTAGATGTGATGTTATCTTTCCAATTATTACATGTTTTCTCTTGTTGCTTAGCATTACTTGTTGGATTAAATTTCTAGTTCCTTCTTGTCTCATGGGTGTCTCTTATGACATTTCCCAACATCCTTTACTTATATTCATACATTTGTACCTTTGGACATTTCATAATGTCCCTTGCTTGTACTCTTTTATGTACTTGTGGCCCTCATGCCAATCTTGCTTATTTATATTATATGTGTATGTCGCATTTGAACATGCCTTGTATGCTTATTTATAATTTGAGTGACATGTGCCCATGTCCCTTATTTTATTAGCCACTTGGCCACTCTTGTATGCTTATTACTTCTTGATCCATGTGCTTATTTTCTTGATTGCTTTTTCATTTGTTAGAATGCCATGATCCATATCATGCATTTTCATTTCTTTCTTAGATTCCATGATGGACATCATGCTCCATCCATCTTATTTAGGCATACCCCTATTGATCTAAAAATATATCAATATAAATATTTATATATATTGAGATATTTTGTTGATTATCATTGCTATATCATGTATATTTCTATCTTAACACTCTTGCAGGATTCTTATTTTAAGGGAATTCATTGCAAGGTACTTATTCCTACACTTAGAAGAGGGGCAAATAAATAGTGGTTTTGTCATAGAGATATGAGCTCCTATGTGGTCAAAACAATAGTTTTTATAACACTTAAAACAAAATCTAGACATTAGACTAGGTTGAACAATAAGGTAGACATTAGATAATCTAGAACAATCATAAGATTTATCCCTAGAAAATAGTGCCAAATTTGGACTACAACATTGAATAGTAGAGTGTCCTATTTTTGGTGCTCCTATCTAAACAATAAAAAAATTAGAATTTCTATACATAGATAGAAAGGTGAGTTTAGTAATGGGTTTGTCAACACAATAGAGTCTAGATTCAACATGTTTTAGTATAGATTTTGCTCAAAGTATCAAAATATAGGAGGCATCATGTATTGTATGATGGCTCTCACTTCCAATTTTGGATTAGGTAATTGATATAACTTCCAAATTAGAATCCATGTTCCAAACACTAGTTATTTGGGGCAATGTGTCTGGCACATTGGTCTTCTTCTCCTTTCGAGTTTAGTTCTTTTTTCCTAAGCATTCTCAGTAGTTACATGATTTACTCCATCTACAAGTGGTTGGCATCATTTTTCAAGTTTAGATTTCATATAAGCTTAAATTATTGAGTAACTAAGTTCTTGAGTTAGCTTCCACATAAGCCTATTACACCAGTTTTAGAATGGCTCTCATATAAGCCTAGTCTCCATCTTTCAAAATGGCCAAGAGTGGCCTAGTTTCTAACATCCATTCGACTATCCATGCCAACATTTTTAGATTATACTACATTCATGGGATTCAATATAAATTTAATATGATATATATTCCATACCGATAGCACTTCATAGCTTCACTTCAAGAGGCAATGATGGATCAAAAGGTCTAACTAGCCTATGTATTCTTTAGCCACCTATTTAGAGGGATTGGACACATAGTCCAAACATTCATTGACACATGCATGATTTGTTAGCTTCACTTAGTAGGTGATGATGGAGCCAAAGGGTATTTTTTTCATTATTGAGCCACTTCTAGGGAATTAAGCACTCAGCTCCATTCATAATATAAATTTTGGTACTATACACACCTAGCATAATCTAACATCATAATAGGTTGTGTATTGGCTCATGTACTTAGTGAGGTTTATTCATTCCTTTCTCTTCCTCTCTCTCTTACCTAGATTTTGTATTTTATTATTTTAGATATAGTGTATCTAGTAAGGACTAATATACTCTTTGTTTTTCATTACAAATTCACACTTCACATCATGTTCTCTCTATGCACATCCAACATCACACAAATTAATGAGCTTCACCTTCATAGGTAAGATCAGGTACACTTTCTACTTTTTGTTTATCTTAGTATTTCACTTTGTTACATCAGTAGAATAAAGGGGGAGGAAAATTTAGTCATATGAAAAGCAAAATTTGGTTACTTGAGTATAGATGATGACACCCAATCTGTAAGTCCTCCTACTTGCTTGTAAAACCCTTTTAGGCTCTTCTTTCAATGATTCT
Source organism: Torreya grandis (assembly GCA_037957365.1). NCBI lineage: Eukaryota > Viridiplantae > Streptophyta > Pinopsida > Cupressales > Taxaceae > Torreya > Torreya grandis. The sequence goes on from JARHVA010000694.1 coordinate 1,899,408, forward strand.
TAGTCATCCACAACCTTCTAAAATTAACCTTTTTAGACCCAAGTATCTCTCTCAAGCCTAGATCCATCCCCATAGATCTCATTCAATCTAGACAATAGTACCCAAGTTATACAAGAGCACTAAAACCTAGGGTATCTAGTTTTTAGTGATATTGTCCAAGTGAAAAATATGTTTGAATGTTTATTTTATCTTCAATCATTATCCTAATTCATGTCAACCTAATGAAAATTAATTTAACCCATGATCATTAAATCACCTATAAAATACCATTTGACATTCATTTAAAAGGGTTGGCACTCATTTACAAAAGATAGACAAGAATAAAAGAAAGATCACTCAAGCACTTATCCCTATTCTTTGCATACAACCATCCAAAAATATTTCAAGCTTATTCAAACCCTCGTATAAGTCTTTAGTCATTCTAAGTACACTAGTTTTTTATTTACTTGCATTTTCATCACACTATTACACCAAAAAATTTAATGGGAGAACTACATATAGCTTGATCCCTCCTCAGAGTATTGGTATGTAGGTAGCATGGCTGCACATGGGGTGTGAGGTGCATCCAACATATCCTTTACACACTTACCTATTTTACATATTTTCCAAAGTTCCATTTAATTGCATAGAAGACATAAACACATGAATAATAAGATATATATGGAGTTCTATTAAAAATGAGGATTTCAAATTTGGTACACAGGTTCACATAGACACTGTGAACAAAACATAAAAAAATCATATCTCTATGAGTAGTTTAGACAATAGTGGCAAGACCAAGACTACAATGCTAGAAAATAGGGTGTCCTATTTTTGATGGTCTTGTCTAGTCAATAAATGAACTCCATATCTCAGTTTGCAATATTGTCCCAAACTCTTTCTCAGTTTTAATAGCCTAGAATAAGCTAATTCATATTTTCTCTTGCTCATAACTATTTTTAGAAAAGGTAAAATATTATTTGTTTACACAAAATTAGTGGCTTAATTATTGCATATTATTTATTGATTTTATCTACTCAGACCCATTTATTATTAAGGAATTAAACATCTAATTTTTAAAAAATAATAAAACGTAGGATACTAAAATGCTTCTAAGTGGTAAAAAAAGTCCCCTATAGTCTTGAGGTTGCTTTCACAAGCCTAAAAATGAGTCGGATCCATAGGTAATTGAGAGGTAAATATATATATATATATATATATATATATATATATATATATATATATATATATATATATATATCAAGGAATTTACCCAAGAGCCTAAAGAGAAGATGGCATGGCATTAGAGTAGGAGGAAGAAACCACATAGCACCAGTTTTGTTTTTTTGATGGCCAAGGTCAATGTTGATTCTTGTATCAACATTACTACAAGTAGCCTGTGGCATGAAATTTGGAATGAATTTATAAGTGTTGGTCCAAATTAATAAATGATTTTGGGCTTACTAATTAGTAGATTATGCTTTCTTGAGTTTTAATGGTAGTTTTAGAGTTAATATTTTCATATGTGTAATTAAATGGATTCTAGTATCCATCCATATTCATTTTTATTTTTTTTGTAGTTATGTGTTGTGCCTATATTTAGGAAAAAATGATAATGATAGGAATAGTAATTTCATATAAATGGATAATTTATTTGAATAATATAAAATTTCCTCTCTTTCTATAAATATAAAAATAATGTGAATAATGTGAAATTTATTCTCTCTAGAAATGAGAAAATGCCAAGAATGTGAAATTATTTCTCTCTACTTATAAATGAAAAAATAAAATGGAAAATGTGAAATTACTCTCTTGTTTAAATATAAAAGTAATGTTAAATCCCCTATAGCTCTCCATAAATACTAAATGAAACAAATGCATGGCATGACATTTTATCTTGTCTTGAAATACAATGTCAAAACATCTCTCTAAATGATCATATAATGAGACCAAACGTGTTGAAATTATAATAATATCTAACGATACATATTAATAATGTGAATGTATGGAAGATGATGTTACACATGAGTATGATGATCTATCTTAACAAATGCCTAGTAAACATTCTTTTTTCCCTAGACCTCATTCGCCCATTGGTAATAGTGTAACTATCATAACATAAAATAATAATATTTAACCATATAATGGACCTATTAAATATATTAAAAATCCCTCTGAATAATTCATCTCATTAATGTATGGTGTGGGTTACCTAAAAGGAAAAATTCATCACCTAACTCTAGAAATTAATTCATACCATGATTGGGTTGATTCTAATTATATATATAAAAACCCATGTTTATGTAATATTTTAAATGCATAATTACCTCACAAAATCCTTATTCATATATTTTTCATGTTTGATGGAAGTAGTGATCCTTACTTATATCTCATATGTTTTAGGGCCTCTATGGAAAAATATGATGGTAGCCACATTTTAATATAAATAATTCCAATTTTTTTGTACATGAGTTTTTGGTTAGTTTAACTCTTTGCCTAATGGGTCTATAAAATAATATATTGAGATATAAGAAGCTTTTCTAATGTGATATATTCAAAATAGGGGACTTAAAATTACATATGAATACTTATCTTCTCTCCATAAATAAAAGTTAATTCTAGTTTGTGAATTCATTTTATGATTCAAGACTTATATGCACTAATTCATACATTAACCAACAATTTTTTTTAAGAGGCCTCATATATCCTCTCATAGTAAATCTATTATATGATAGTTTCAATTCATTTAAACTTATTTTTATAATAATATCACACTTGAAGAGAAATTGACTCCTAATATTAATCAAAATAATGCACATGAAGATATTAATATACAACAAGAAGTTTCACACAAGGAAGCTATGGAAACTATTCCACCTCCCAAGGAAAAGATTCCAACCAAATAAATTTGAGATTAGGTTATCAATAAAGGGAAAGAATAAACTTATGAAGTAGTACCCAAAGTGAATAAACCTACTTTTAATAAGCAAAAACCACTCAAATTTGACAGTTTCAAAGAGTGATGACATGATATCATACAAAAACTATTATATAAGAAGATAATAACTTTCCTTTTAAATTTTTATCACCCTCGCCACTATCTCCAAAAACTCAAAGGTAATCCATTTTACCTTTATCATGGTACTAATAGGCATTGATAAATTTATTTTTATCCATTATGATAAAATATTATAAAAATTATAGATAAAAGGTTTATTATATTTTGAAAAATTGACACTTAGTAAATGATATCTACTTATCCATATAATTTTACCAATCATTCAACAAAGACCAATATTTTCTAGGGTTTTCCTAAAAATGAACCATATAATAGCACTATAATTAACTAATCTACTACCTCCTCTATACCCATGTGATTGATATCTATATCACCTAATACACTCCCATAAAAACCCTAAATCCAACATAGTCTTTGCATTTTCTACTTATAAATCACTATAGTGAGGTAATAGATCCATCGATAAATACATCTTAGGTATGAACTCTATCTATCTATCTAATTCCACCTATATATCATTTTACTCCCCTACAATTAAAGTAAAATTAGTGGTAACAATATAAACATGATTAAAAAATAGGTGCATGTATAATAATAATGTGTTTTCCCTCCCAATAAACCTTTTATCAACATTATCAAAATTTATATCGCATGTTAAATTTTTAATGGATAAGTATACCATGATAGCCTAATACTCATTTTATACATCATAAACACAAAAATACATAAGTCATTAGTAATTAATAATTAATAAGTAGAAAGACTTGAAAAAAACTACAAGTATACATATATACTCATGTGTGGCTACAAAAATATATTTAGTATTAGTTTGATTTAGCTTAGGGAAGCCTAACTTACTCCTCCATCTCCTCCTCTAATCCTCCATCTCCTCCTCTATGAACTATAGGAATACAAAATGGGTAAATGAAAATAAGAAACATTATAGGATACCTCTAACCTATCCGCCATTGATTTTACAATGCATTACACCCCATGACATCTATATATACAACTATAAATAGAGAATCTATATCCCCTACAAGCCAAGGTGCCATATTTACATCACACAGCACTAGTCTATCACCTTAATTATGAGTTGATATTCTAATCATGGTCTATGGATAAAATAATGGTGGCATATTTTGATGCATACCAAACTATCATGTCACCTTATAAAATTAAAATATCTTGACAACCCTAATAAATTAATCACAGATCCACATGTTGACATAAATGTGACATAACACCACTGCATCTTCAATCTACCTACCATAGCCATGGTATAACCTTTGTATTATACCAATATGTGTGATCTTATCAAATATCATATCTAATCCATTATATGTGTTCCCTAATTCCTCTCTAGAACCCACCACTCTATAATAATTTAAAGATGGGCGCAATCTCGATGAGGTCCTTTAATCATCAAAATAATAATGATATGCTCATATGACTAGACATGTATTAAAGTCATGATTCCATGCCATATATCATGTTACTTCATACTAAACCTATATAAATCATTGTATAAGTGGCCATGATGGCACACACCCAAGAATATATTATGCCCATATCTTGAATATTACATAAAATCATATGTCTAATAGGATATGGCCATAACACTTCCATCCATGGAAAAAATGAGGAAATTAAAAAAAATATTACTTTGTGAAACCATGGAACATATGAATTAACAATATCCCCTATTGACACTATACAATCATGTTTTATATATTTATCACCATTAGCATGGCTAGTCATATATATGTGTTCCCAAAGAACATATCCTTTCCCTAGTGTGGTATATGCTATGGATTACTTAATAACTATTTAAAATATTAGTATCTACCATACATATTATAAATTAATAATGGTCTCACCTTTAGGGATCCATAATGTATATGTATTAGGATTCCTCACTAAATCTAAATAATTATTAGGTGCATATCATATGGGATTTTCTAAGCCTAGTTTTATAACAATCTTCCAATTGGAATCATCATAATTGAGCTCAATCATAATCTCCATATGTGACCCATATTGAAACTGTCTCACATGTAAACCCATAAAAAAATACAAAAATAAAATCAACATCAAATAAAATCAAATATAATATGAATCAATGTAAAAAATACTATGTAAAAGGAATAAAATTCCAAGGTAATATATGAATAGCTTTAGTCAACACTATTAGACATTAACATCATAACTACTTTGTTCCATTGGCTAGTAACATCATAATAGAAAATAATTATATCATATTCAGAATGGTACTGAACTTCAAGGGTTAGTATAAATTTTATCAAAAAATGCATAAAAAATACCAAAAAAACCTAAAATTTTAAAATAATAAATTCTCAAAACTAAAAATTTAGATGAAAATTTTAAAATTTATATACATAGCAAGTCCTCAAGTTGTTAGGCCTATATAATATTCTATAAACAATAGAAATGGTGAGGCAACTCATCTTGGTGAATGGTCTTTATAATGACTGATATCTCAAAATCAAATCAATAGTGTGTAAATGAATTATAAAATTAAAATAAATCAACATATTTATATGGTCTACTTTTCAACTATGTATTATACCTTATCCAATTTCTAAGTTAATTATTGTGAACCTTTCCCACATAGTGTCTAGAAAACCATATATCAAAATCACTCCCCACTAATTTCATTAGATCAAGCACAATGCAATATTCCACATTTTAACATTTATAATATTATGAATAAAAAATTATTTCATGCCAAAATTTTATGACTACTTTCCTTATATAAAAGCATGGTATTAATTTCTCAAAATAGGAGTAAGTTTTGAATCTTGATATACACTATTTATTTTAACAATTATTCTATGTTATGTAAGTAAAATATTTATTGATATATATTGTCTATCTGTGGAAATTTAGTCATGACATATCCAAAATAAAATGATACAACTACATTCAATAATTATTTCAAATAACCATCTTAATGAAATCCATAAAATTATACAAATTATAAATATATTAGAATTACATCTATCTTTAAATATGATTAATTTGACAGTCACATCACTCATATCAAAATAGGGGCATACATTAGGATCATTGCATAATTTCATATTGTCAAACTTGTGCATAATACACAAAATAATATTATCAAAATTGTCATATTACACATTATTCATATTATCATATTTTGGCATATTACACATGATTTATATTATGAATGTTGGAACACTACACATGAGTCATAATGGTTTGGATATCAGATGGTCTAGTTACATGACATATATTATCCCACTATAACAATTATGTTGTATATGCCATATATATGCACTCATTATATATAAACTTGAGCATATATTCATACACACTTGGGTCTATATGCATGGGAATATATGCATAATTAATAGGAACAAAAATAATATGTTTATATGTGTATGCACATTTGAGATATAGGTTCTTAAAATTTAGAAATATAGATAAATGGCATTCTATATCAGTTGTTATAGATTCAAGGTGCATTATATTGATTCATGCACACTTTTAAATTTATTGGTCATGATAGTAGTTCATGATCATACATGATATTATAGTTTACATTCGAATGGAAAACATTCATCATTACACTTCACATTCATTAGATTTTCACTCATTTTGGGGGCATAGACATTGTTCATTAACTTTTAATTATGCATCTATCATATACAACAAAATTGTTTGTAGTCATATGGGAAACACCATTACACTCATACTTTTTATATATATGATAATGATTGGTTCATGAACATTGTTCATTATATTTTGATCATGCATTATAATATGCATTGAATGAACATATGAAATTAAACATGTGTTCATGATGGGGAAATGAACATTGTCTATTCCATTTCAGTCATGCCTTTGGTTGAGATGGAGTGAACTTGAGTGAAATTATAAAATTTTAATTATAAGATATCTATAATGGTTGATTCTATTTTATTGATGTATTAAGGTTCAAATATGCAACATATTACTCATTAATTTATCATATATTTTTAATGTCGTATTGTAATTCTTCTTCAAATAACCACTTGTAAGCTTGTTCATTTTACTTGGATATGAAGTGAACAAAAATACAAGCTCCCTCTTCTTCTCCAATGTGACTAGGTTAATTATTATCCATTGGCATATCCAATATTAATGATAAGATCACACTCCATGAGCATCCTCCATGACTAAAACCATATGATATATGTACAAGTGTAGTTTTTAGTTTAATTATTTTCTCATTATAACTATAATTTTTTAAATCTAAAAAGGAATTTATCAAATACCATACATCATCTCTTTCATGAGAACTAAAGAAAACAACAATTATAGATTCATAGTAACTAACATAGGTTTGCATTCTCTTTTTCATTTTATCTAGTATTTTTAGATTCACTAAAACGATAGATTAAATAAGGGAGATGGGGGAATGTAGATACTGATACTTCGTGAAATCCTTGTTTCATAATAATTTTAATCAAAATTACGTTTATAGATTCTAAACCAAGAGTTAAGTACTTAGTGATACATCTCTCTTGATAATTTATTATCTTATTGATTCTATTTGGCTATGTGACACCCTTATTATATCATGACCAACATAACATGAGATATTATAGAGATATATATCCCTTTATTATTTTAATCCTTGGGTTAGTTTAAAAATTTAATGTTAATATTAATTGTCAATATTGACTGTAAATAGTGACACTGACCCAATCCCATTTTAATTTATTTTTGGCATGTTTCATTTTATGGTCATTGTCTGTGTAGGTGTTAATTTTTTTTTTTAAAAAAAAAAAATTATATGAACCACTAGGTCTTCAATTTAGAGTTAATGACTTGCATATATGTAAATATACTATAATTTATTTTAGGACAAGCACATTACATTATATAGGTTATATAAGATTGCATATTTCACTGACATTATTTTTAGACTTGAATCTAAATTTTACAAGGGATAGGTAATATTTTCATGAATGTACCAAGGTTAAGATAGGATAAATAACATATAGGGTTAGAACACAATTACACACATATAAATTGACAAGACAACTACATTTATGTTTAAGATTTATGTAGATCATTTTCAACTATTGTGTTACACTTGGTCTTTGAATGGGGATTTAACAAATTCAATCCATCTCAACCATTTCCCCTCACATCCCCCCATATTATCTAAAATTATTTGATAAGTATTAGGGTTTGAATATAAAAATTATATTTTATAATTATATAAATAGGCATCATAAATGAATTCATATCTAGTTAAAATAAAATAATTGTTTAATAGATGTAGGACTAATTTAGACTACCATAGTCAATATCAACTATTGATACTAATAAATTAATCAGATCCAACTAGAAGAAAGCACTGAAAGATATCACATACAAATTAAGGATATAGTACTAAGACAAAGTTTGGATAACCATAATTTAAATATATTTGGAAAATAATCTAAAAATACTATTACATCTTTTCATATATTCATTACTATATTTAACATGTGAATTTGTGTATATTTTGAAAATAAAAATAAAGTATTTATTATAATAATTTATATCTTGTTATGGTTTCATTAATCTAAACTAGGTAAAAACATATATATAAATAATTCATGAATATAAATGTAAAAAGAATAATGTGATCAAACAATTACACTTGATAAACATAGAAATTATCTAAAGGATTTAATATACTTAGAAAGTTTGTATTTTTAATAAGTATAAGACTAAATATGGGTGAGTGAAGGGATAAAAATTTCATTAATTATTTCTTAGTCATGAAATATGTGTTAGGATATACCTAGACAAAATCGTTAATCTCTACACACTAATTTCTTGTGTAGATGTCTAGGATTTATTATTTTTTACTATGATTATTTTTCCTCACTATGTTTTTATACATCATTGTGCCTAATTTAAATTTTTACTCATGAGATATCAAGTCATCTGAGTTCAAATAAATATATAAACATGACTCCCTCACTTTTAAACGTTAGTTCCACTTTCAACACTAGGTATAGGCATACAAATGCAAATAAAAATGAGTTGAGCTTACATTAACCTCTCCATAATTAATAATTTAGTATTACCTACATATCCAATACTGTAAAGTGGTAATCAAACAAACATGAAGTTCTTCCTTTTAGGTGTATGTGTGAAATGGTACTCCTTTAATGAATGCATTATCAAATATATATTTTTAAATTTTGATATAAATGGTAATTATAGGTGAAATTTATTTCATTAGAATTTTTATAGGACCAAATCCTTATGAATATATATGAATTTGGAAGATTAAGGAATTCCCTTCATATGTGTTTGATTTACAATGATTTATGATCAAATAGGCTTAAATCTAATATCTATTTATATGAGAATATTTGGGCAGTTTATCACACCATTGACTTGTGAAATGTTGGGGTTAACTCATATATATGATTTTAATTTTAAAAAGCATTGTCCCTTTGCATGGGGATAAGTTTGTGAAAATTGGATATCTATGGAATTTTCTAGGCATCTGAGTCCTCTATATTTTTATAAAGGATAGGATATTAATATGATGATCTATTTATGGTCATATTATGACGTTGAGCATGTAAGAAAAATTAATGATTTTTTTTAGGTGACTAATATAGAATAAGGAAGTTAGGTTCATAAAAATCAAGAAAATAAAAGAGAAGCGTTAATAAGAGCCATATGTGTACACGCAATTCATGTAAGGTGAAATTAGGGAAATATTGACATTTCAAAGTGTCTAATAACATATTTTAGAGTCTATAATATTCTCATAATGGTGAGAATATTTAAAATGTTAAGAAGCATGTCCTAAAAATCATTATTAATTTTCCAAATTTATGAAAATGATGAAAGAGTTATCTAGTGTAAATTATCCACATGTTAAATGATTATCATATGATTTGTGATTATTGTTGTTTTCGTTATGTCCCTAGTGATCTTATGTTTAAACCAAATAACAAGGTTAGACAATTATATTAATTTCTTCATACTTTTTTATACTAAAAAATCATATTATTACTATTATTTATGTGATAGGTTAGTTAGAAATACAATTAGAAGATTTATTTATAAAGTATTTTGCATACAATTCTTACAATAATTCTAATGTTATATATGACAAACCTATAATGTGTAATATTTATGATTCTTCTCTCTTTCTTGTTTTTAAATTTCTACATTTTTTGTAATTAATGATTATAGGTATTATTACTCACTTCTTAAGTAAAATTCAACATATATTATAAAATATATTGGTAATGATATAATGTTTATAAAAAAAATACTATATTATTAGTAGATCATGCTTTACATTAGTTTCATACTCTACCTGGCAATTGGCTACACACCTTCCTTAAATTTTAATAGGTTTTCATATGATGATTTACAACTAATTAAATAATGCGCATTAATTTAGTGTATTCTAAATCTTAAAAAGGGAAAATTGAGGTTATTCATGATTATATCCTTATATTTCATAGTACAATTCATTCTTTTATATATAAACTAACATATCTATATATATATATATATATATATATATATATATATATATATATATATATATCTAATAGAATCATTTTACCTCATCTCAAGAATTATTCAATTATTATTATGAATCTTTGAAAAATATTTACTATGAGGAAATTTCACTTTAGAAATATATTTTACAATTGCATGTGATAAAATATGATACTTGTGTTTAACGTTATGTTTTAAATCATCACACTATAAGTATTAAAAGTGTCCTTACACAATAATTTAAAATACTATAACATTGGATACATATATAGTGACATATAAAATAATTTCCATGTATTCCATTAGTGGTGTATAAAAATTTAAAAAACATTAATACATTAAAATAAAATATTGAAAATGTTACTTGATAATTGTTATAGCCCAAATTTTCACCCTTGGAAGGTCATTCAAGCCTTCTAAATTTGGGGTAACATGGAGACAATCATAGGTTTTTGGTGACCTTTAAGTGGATTAAATCTTTAGGTTAAAGGGCTAGCTCTACTTGATGTATCACTTAGGCTCATTCACTAACCTCTCAACTTGTTAGGAAAAGAGAGAGAAACCTACTATAATGGAGGTGATGCACCAAAATTACTTGACCACTAACAATTAGTTATATGTGCACATCAACTATGAGACTAACATAAACAAACACTAGTCCTAATTTTCCTCTCTACATTAACATTGAAGGTTATGAAAGATGCTTCAGATAGGAGGACTAGTCAAGGGGTCATAAAATGACACTAATGAATATACAACTCACTCAATTTTTTATACTTCATTTAGACACTTCACAGGACCTAAAAAGAATATTTGGAATTGAATATGAATTCTATAAAAGGATAACATTCCAAATAAGATAAGTTAATCACTTGACAAGATCAACTAGTCATGCACACATATTAAAAAACTAGTCAAAGGAGGAGGTAAAATCAAAAGCTTCTCAATTATCAAATGCTTGAAAATGGGTATAGATATACCATACATAGGTGGATTATACATAAATATCACATTAAGGCTGAATTTATATAGAAATGGGAGAGAAGAAGAAATAAGGGTATAGGAGAGAGAGGTGACATGTGTTTAGGAGGAGTTGCAATCAAGAAAGGAGTTTGAAATAGTCCCACGAGATCCTTAATGACATGTGTTGATATTCTAAAGATGATTTACTATTCCAAATGGCATGATATTTTCAAAATTTTCTTGACACCTTGTCTTTTTATTTAAAATTTCCCCTTCTCTTGGCTTGTGAGGTGATAAATGGCACTCTTCATCATCAAATCATGTTGAAATGATCTTAATCTATTATTTGACACTTTGTACTTATTTAGGAAAAACCAAAAAATAAAATTAAAATGATTGTTACACCTCTTATGTGTCTTGAATCCCACTTCGTGTTACATCTTCATTACAAATTTCATGTCCTGACACCAAGTGAAAGTGTACTTTTTCTATTATTTTCTCTCTCTAATTAGGTCGCTATGCCCAAAAACTGTGTGTTGGGTCAAAATTTATCCCACATGTTTAAAGCTTATGAAAATTGTTTGATTAAATTTACCCATCCCATGACTATTCTCCATGCCAAATTTTATCTTTTGAGACCCTATATGGATGGGTGAACCATGAAATCACTAAAACCTTAGCCTAGGTGTTTGAAGGGTGATTGAAGTGGTTTGAAAAGAATTTTTCATTATCTAAAGCTTAGAAATGGTTTTTTTAGACATAAAACATCATTAGACCACTTTATACCTTGAAATTAAGGTCTCTTGAAGTGTTCTTTAGGTCTACAAAAAGGCTTTTTAATTAGTAAAATGGTACATTTCTTTCTTTTTGCCCAGCTTGATGACTTAGAGAGCTCATATATCACTTTTTAAGACTTGAGAATGATTTTAAATGATAATTTATCCTATTTTCACACATGATAGTCCTTGATACTTGGTTTGGAGACTAATTCACACGCTGCACCCTCACACACAAGTTTAGAACCAAGCTGCTTAGGCCAATTCCATACACATATACCTTCAAATGTGCCAAAAATTAATTGAGAATATATTCATGAGACATTATAAGGTCACCAAATTAATTACAAATTTGAACCAATCCATTTGAAGGAATGTTAAGGTCTATTTCTCCCATCAAGTCACTATGATGGGTTATGAGGGTTGAAGGTTAATGATGATTCATAAAGTATATGACCTAGATGGAAAAATTAATGACCTTAATTTATAGTAAAAATACCTCTATATCTACCCATAATAACTCTTACCACCATGCATCTTATCTTGGGAGATCTAAGAAAAAGTTTGTGTCTCTTGGTTGGCTGAGTATGCATTCTATGAGGTTAAGAGAGAGATGAGTTTGCAATAAAAGAGTAAAAATTCTTAGTTATGGTTTTGTATACCTCAATGAGGTCTATTTCAACTATTTCAACCTATCCCAATGATATTTATTATTATTTATCTCCACAAACCCATGGTGACTGTCCTTAGATCATACCTAAGGTTTTTAAGCTAACCACTACAAGTAACCCTAGTAGCCTATGTTAGCTCTTCCCTTTGATTATTGAAGGGTTCAAAAATTCATGTAATGTTTCATTGAATATATTAAAAACTTCTTAGGTTTTATAGGTATTAATATCACCATCAATCAGTAAAACTATCATTACAAAATGTGCACATAGGCTTTTGTGTTTGGTTTTGAGTTTAAAAGGCCTAAAAATGCATATTAGCTTTTCCAATATTGTCATCAACCATAGAGATCATGTAGGATCATTATATCATTAGAAGGTAAGTTTCATATTTTTTTTTCAACCTATATATGTCTTCTCTAACAAACTAAATAGACACCCTTCATGTAGGTAGATAGGGCTATAGGATTACTTGATTGTGTATGCAGGTTCAAGAGAGCCTTGTTTTGATCATACTCTCTATACTATTTTTATGTCCCTTTTGACCTCAAATGACCTTATATCCTTTTTTCATTCACTCACCCAAAATCTAATTCAACTATCATGTATTGTATCCTCTTTTCATGCTTGAAACTAGTTTGAGTTACTTAAGCTCACCTATAGGTGATCATTGAGGCTTTGGATGAATTTATAATTTAGGATATCAATGCAATTCAATGATAATAATAATGAAATTTCTTATAATATTGATAACCTAATTATCTTCCTTTGAAACTCTACAACCTTCAAAACTTCATAAGCTCACAAGTAAATATTTCTCTCTCATGTCATACTTGTAGGATTATTTGGGATATTTAATTTCTCAATGCATTGGCATCTATTGAGATTACTATGAGGGATTATATTATAGGTAAATATATATCATTAATTCTTTTCATCTAACATTTACATTCTTAAATGCTCTCCATGTTGACTCAAAACCTCAATCCATCTAAGTTTGTTATCCTACATGTAGGTGTGATTAGGTGATTAGAACATTAAATATTGAAATCACACTTATCCATTATCTTATACCTATTCAAACTTAGCTAAACTACATTTATTTCATTGTTTAGGACTTCAAACAAAACCTGATGTATATTTAAACACAATTTCTCATAAAATATAAACCTACAATTCTGTAAATACATAGGTCTACATTTCTCATGTTTTCAACCTTTTTTAAAGCTTGTTTTGATTTATTCAAACCTTTAGATTACACTCCATTAATTTTATGCATTTATTATGAGTTCATAACCCTCATATTACCATGATATTACAAAATATGACCTCTTCAGCCATTATTATGAAGCAAACCTACATACTATTCTTGTAGTGAATCATGATGCAATTAAAGGTTATAGTGTGGAATGGACAAATGGTGTGAGGTCTTAAAAAATTAAATAGAACATATTGATAAGACTAAAATAATCCATACCAAATTTCATGTAATCATTTGATGCTATTAATCTTGCATGCCAATTTGTAACATGTTTTTCATGAAGGAGTGAGGTTTTTCAAAGGGTATGAGATGGTTTTTTAGATAATTTGAATGATTTAATATTTTATATGATATATATAAAAACATCAACCTAAATATTGAACACTTTGAATCATCAAAATACCATATTCATAACCTATAAATTGTGTATAGTGGATATTTCTTATCTTCTTGGGCTCACACGTGCCAATTAGGGCTTGTAAAATCATGTGATATGTCTACATATACCCTATACAAACTATATTATTGATATCATGATTTAAATAGACTTCAACTTGCCATTTCAAGAAAAAGAATGAGATTGTGGGGTTTGTAGGTAGTTTTAGACCACCCTAGAGTCTTAAAAAAATCTCATAAAAATTAGGCCACCAATTTGACCACTATAGCCATGTATTTGAAGCTCATTAAGACCCCATTGTTTGTAAAAAATTTAGGTATCATATTTCTTTGTGAGCTTGTCAAGGGGGTGATGAGTGTTCTAAAGCAATTTTTTCATTCTTAAGACTTGTACCTACAAACCAAGTATGTATTAAACCTTTAGAAGTCAAATAGACACCTAAAAAATGTTTTAAATTAGAAATGAGTATTATTAGTATCTACAAGTGCTTAAAATTACCTTTTTGGAGTGATTCCTTAAAAAATTAACTTAGTCTGACATCCTTGAAATACATGGTAATTAGATAACTTATTTTAAATATTGTATAGGTGTGATTTATGGATAATTCAACTTGATCAACTTTGGCATGCATTATATTTTAGCAAAATCACTTTTATTTGCATAAAACTTTAGCTTAAAGATTACAAATAAAAATTAAACTCTAAAAACATATGTGAAATGAAAAGTTAATTTTCACATGCTCATTTTACATATTATAGTTAGATTTTAGACTTTACATTTTTTATATAGGAGGGGTCCTAACGAGCTTCAAATCCATGACTATATTGGACATATTGGTAGCATGAGCTTTATGAGTAATTGCTATGACTCTAGGGTGGTCTAAAACTACCTACAAACCCCACAAGCTCACTATTCTTCTTGAAATGGTAGTTTTAAGTCTATTTAAATCATGACAATACTATTATAGGATGTATATGTTCTGTGTATACATATCACATGCTTTTCCATGCCCTAATTGTCACATGTGAGCCCAAGAAGATAAGAAATATCCATTGTACATAGTTTTAGGTTATGACTATGGTTTTATCATGGTTCAAGGTGTTTAATAGTTAGGATGATGTTGGTAGAGATCTCATATCACATATTCACTCCTTCAAATTCTCTACATGGTCATTTCATACCCTTTCAAATACCTCACTCCTTTATGAGAAATAGGTTAGAAGTTGGCATTTAGGATTTAGAAGGGTTCTTGAAGGATGTAATGGCATCAAATTAATACATGAAAATTGCTATGGCTTATTTTAGGCTTATCCCTATCTTCTCTTTCCTTTTAAAACATCTCACTCCATTTATTCACTCCATACTAGAACCTTCAATTTCATCATGACTTACTGCAAGAACTGTGTCTAGTATGCCTACACAAAAACGGTTGAAGAGGTCTTATTTTAGAATATCATGGTCATATTAGGGTCATGATCTCGTAATAAATGAATAAAATAAATGGAATATGATACCAGGGTCTAAATAGATCAAAATAATCTTTAAATAAGGTTTAAAACATGAGAAATGTAGAACTATAAGTTTGTAGACCTATAGGTGTGTATTTTAGGAGAAATTATGTTTAAATGTACATAAATTTTGGTTTGAAGGCCTAAATAATGAAATAAATTCAGATTATCTACATTTAAATAGTTCTAAGGTCATGAATAAGTGTAATTGAAAGACTTAATGATCCAATCACCCAATTACATGTATAGGCAAGATACTAAACTAGGACAGTTTGAGGTTTTGAGTTAGTAAGGAGAAAATTTAAGAATGTAAATGTGAGGTGAAAATAATAAATGATATATATTCAGCTAGAATGTAATATCTCATATTAATCTTACTAGATTCCAATGTATTGAGAAAGTAAAGAGCCCAAACAAACTTATAAGTAAGACATGAGAGAGAAATGTATGTTTGTCACCTTGTGAAGTCTTGAAGGTTATAGAGCTTCAAAGGAAGATAACTAGGTTATAAATACTATATAAAAGGTAATTATTTTTCTCACTAACATAAACTAATATCCTAATCTCTAAATGTATTTGAAGCCTCAATGATCACCTACGGGTGTGCTTAAGTAACTTGAGTTGGTTTCAAGCTTGAAAAGAAGATACAATGCATGATAATAGAATTGGAATTTGGGTGAGAAAATGATCAAAGGATAAAAGTTAATTTGAGATCAAAAGAGTCCTAAAAAGAGACTAGAGAGGATGATCAAAGTAAGGCTCACTTAAGCCCTTCATACATATAGTTAAGTAATCTTATAAGTCTGTCTACCTACATGAAGGGCATCTATTTGGTTTGTTATATAATATGTATATAGGGAGAATATAAACATATGAATATGAATTTATAATTATAGTATGACCCTACATGTTCTCAAGGGTAAATTAAAATAGTGGCAAAGTTGATAGGCCTGTTTAAGACTGCTAAACTCAAAACTAAACACGCAAACTTTTGTGTATGTTTTGTGATGAAATTTTGACTGATTGATGGTAATATGAAGACATAGAGACCATAATAAGGTGTTAATATTATCAATTAAATATTACATAAATGTTTAAACTCTTTAACAATGAAAGGTAATAACTAACATAAGTATCTCAGATTACTTGCGGTGGTTAGATTGAGAACCCTTGGTATGATATAAGGGTAGTCACAACACGTTTATGGAGATAAATAATAGGAAAGATCATGGGGATAGGTAAATATAGCTTAAAAATACATCACTGAGGTATCCAAAACCAAAACCAAGCATTCTTACTCCTTTTATCAAACTCATCTCTCTCTTAACCTCAAAGAATTCATACTCAGCCACTTGAGAGGCACAAACTTTTTCTTAGATCTCCAAGAAGAATATGCATGGTTGAAGGAGATATTAGGGGGATGTAGAGGGCTATATGAACTATAAATTTAGGGAAATAATTTTTCCATCTAGGTATTATACTTAATGAATCATGTTAGGATGATAAGACATCTTAAACCCTCTTAAACCCCTCATAGTGACTCAATGGGTGAAATATATTGTCAAATGACTTCAAATGTACTAGTTTGACATTGTCATGAATTTGGTGATCTTATCAATTCTAATGATCATATTATTAATAAATTTTTGACACATGTGAAGGTATAGGTGTATCTAATTGGCCTAAAAAGCTTGGTTGTAGGCTTAAATGTGAGGTTATAGGTTATGAATTAGTCTCTAAACCAAGTATCAATGACTATCAAGTATGATCAAAGGATTCATGATCATCAACACTAATTATCATGTCTCCCAAAGTTATATATGAGCTTTTTAATTCATCGAGTTGGGCAAAAAGAGATAAATGTACCATTTTACTAGCTAAGAAGCCTTTATGCAGACCTAAAGAACACTTCAATAGACCTCAAATTCAAGGTATGAAATTATATGATGATGTTTCAATTATAGAAAATAATTTACAAGATTTAGATCATGTAAAATGGTTTTCAAATGACTTAAATCACTTCTAAAGCCTATTCAAACACTTAGGCTAGGGTTTTATCCATTTCATGGTTCACCCATTCATATAGGGACTCAAAAGATTAAATTTGGAATGGAGAATGATCATGGCATAGGTAGAGTGAATAAAACACTTTTCCTAATTTTAAAATGTTTGGGAGTTAGTTTGAGCTAAAAAACTAATTTATAAACCTAGATTCCTAATTAATGCCTAATTAGAGAGAGGGAATAATAGAAAAAGTACACTTCCACTTGGTGTCAGGTTATGAATTTGGCATGGAGTTGTAAGGACAAGTGGGATTAAAGACACCTAAGAGGTGTAATAATAATTTAAATATTACTCTTAAGAGTTTCCTAAATAATTTCAAAGTGTCAAAGAGTAGAACAAGATTATTTAAACATGACTTGATGATGAAGAGTGCCATTGTCACCTCACAAGCCAAGACAAGGGGCATTTTTGAAGAATAAAAAAAGGTGTAAATTTTTTTTGAAACTCTGATGCCATTTTGAATATAAAATCATCTTCATAAGAAGAACACATGTCATTGAATATCTCATGGGAATTTTTCAAAATCATTTCTTAATTGTAATTCCTCCAAGATGCTTATCACCTCACTCTCTTATGCCCTTATCTCTTTTTACATCTAATTTATCTATAAATTCAACCTTTATGGGATATTTATGTATTATTCTCATATTTATGATGAATCCCTACCCATATTCCATACTTTGACCAATGATAAACTTTAATTTTTACCTCTTCTTTTGACTAGTTTTAATGTGTGTGCATGACTAGTTGATCTTGTCAACTGATTAACTTAGCTTCCTTGGCATGTTATCTTTTTATAGCATTCATATTCAATTTTAAGTCTTATTTAAGGTATTTTAATTGTCTAAGTGAAGTTTAAAATTTTTATTGAGTTATCTATTCATTAGTATCATTACATGACTTCTTAACTAGTCTTCCCAGTGCAAGCATCTTTCACAACCTTCATATTAAATGTTGATGTAGAGAGGTATATTAGGATTAGTGTTTGTTTAGGTTACTATCATGGTTGATGTGAATAGGTATTTAGTTGGTAGTGGTCAAGTAATTTTTGTGCATCACCTCCATTAGAGTAGTTTTCTCTCTCTTTTCCTAACAAAATGATAGACTAGTGAATAAGCGTAAGTGATACATCAAATATTTCTAGCCCTTTAACCTAGAGATTCAATACACCTAAATGTCACCCACATCCTAGGATTATCTACATGTTACCCCAAATTTGGATGGCTTGAACTACCTTTCATGGGTAAAAATTTGGTCTAAAAATAGGTCTACAATGCTCGATGGGACAAAGGTCCAAAGTGGTTGAAGGATTATTGGTGTTATCCTTATACATATCAGCCTTTGGAGGCATTAAAAACATCAATGGTGACTCTAATATCACTTAACTAGTTTTAACAACCCAGTCACTTGTTCACATTAAGTTGTGTTTTCAATTCACTATCTTGATGAGGTTGTTATGGTTGAGTTTAAAGTAGACTGCAATTTCATTCAAAGTGATGAGGTATATCAAGCCTATAGTACTCCTTATCACCCTCATCATAACCCTTATCAATCATATTATGAGACACACTAGTAGTATACTATTTCATATTAGTCTTATGAATGTCCCACTTTCCCTTCATATGACTACAACTATATGCCGTAGTAGCCTTATCAAACTTGTCATCCTCCTTGCTATCAAGATCATCACTCTTATCCTCCTTTTGAGCCATATCAGTCTTATGATTAGCTTACACTCCCTCCACATGGCTATGGTGATGGACATGAATATCCTTATCTTCAACCATGATATCCTCCTTTCCCTCCTCCATTAGCTTTCCAAGCTTATCAAGATAGAATGGATGAGATGGAGAACAAGATAATATAATCTCAAATTCTCAATATGAGTAAGTGATTGGGGTTTTTTAAGATAAATATAATGATCCATTAGAGAGGAATGATTTATGTACATTTATATTTGATAATATGTAGATTTGGGAAAGAAAATAAAGTGATTTTGATTATATGTGTCAAGATCCCTCTTTTACTCTTTATAGCCTTCTTATGGTGAACTTATTTAAAAATTTTAGAATCATGTCTTGAATATCATTCTTAATTTTCCCAAATCATGAAAATGATGAAAGAGTTATCAAGTGTAAATTATCACATGTTAAATGATTATCATATGATTTATGATTATTGTTATTATAATTATATCCCTAGATATCTTATGTTTGATCCCTATAACAAGGTTATACAATTATATTAATCTCTTCATAATTTATTTGATCTAAAACATCATACTATTACTATTATGTATGTGATAGGTTAGTTATAAATACAATTAAAAAAATTATCTTTAAATTATTTTGCATACAATTCTTGTGATAATTATAATGATAGATATGGCCAACCTATAATGTCTAATATTTATGATTCTTCTCTCCCCTTTGTTTATATAATGCCTACATTTTTTGTAATTGATGAGTATAGGTATTATTACTTACTTATTAAGTAAAATTTAACTTATATTTTGAAATATAGTGCTAATGATATAATATTTCTTAAAAAAATACTATATTATTTTTAGATCATGCTTTAGAATAGTTGCATACTCTACCTTTTAGTTGCCTACACACCTTCCTTAAATTTTAATATGTTTTCCTATCATAATTTACCACTAATACAATAAATCATATTACTTTAGTGTGTTATAAATATTAACAAGATAAAATCAATCTTATTCATGATTATATCCTTATATTTGAGAGTACCATGCATTCTTTTATATATAAACTAACATATATAAAGAAAATATATATATTTAATAGAATAATTTTACCTCATCTCAAGGATTATTTAATAATTATTATGAATATTTAAAACATATTTACTATGAGGAAATTTCACTTCAAAAATATATTATACAATCACATTGATAAAATATGAGATTCATGGCTTAGCATTGTGTTTATATTCATCACACTACAAGTATTAAAAATATCCTTACATAATCATTTAAAATACCATTACATTGGATAAGTATATAGTGAAGTAAAAAATAATTTCCATGCCTTCCATTATTGGATTAGGAAAATTTAAAAAACCTAAATAAATTAAAATAAAATATTAAAAAAATAGGAAAAAAGGGTCCTGGGCCCAATACAAATCTATCACATGGGAAAAAAAGTCTCAGAAGAGATAGAAATAACACACTAATAATGAACACACAACACAACAACAACAAACATAATAGAAAGAAAGACATAACATAAAAAATACTAGGGACTATGAGTCATCCCATTTTTAGCCAAAAACTCAACAATTTCTTTGTAGTCACCAAGGCTATCCAATCCAACATTTTTGATCTTGTTATCAAAGTCTTTCACTGCTATAAAAACTAAATCCACATCATTAAGAGCCTTGGCAACATATTCTACCATAATCCTCCATTTTTTATGCATTTTCTCCATCTTGGTCTTGATCACCTCAAGCTCTTTGTCCGTCTTGGTGCGCAGAGAAAAGTTACTTTCCTTATAACTAAGGACTTCCACAACATCATCATCCATATCCTCTAAATAGGTTTCATTCATCTTAGGAAAGTAGATCATTATTTCTATCTCATGTTCTAACTTAGAGGGGGTTTAATCAACATCTTTCCTAGAGGTATCTTCAAAAATATTAGAATTGTTAGATTCAGCAATGCCTTGGGGGTTAGTGGAAGGGATCCCAATAATTTTATTAGATTTGTAAATAATAGAACTCCCCCTTATCATCCTCCACTATTTTAGTGTCCATGGTCAAAATATTTCCTAAATCCAAAACACCAATATTGTCCTCAAATCCCATTTCTTAAATTCTTAGGCCAAATAGTGACCTCTTTTTCACTAGCCTTTTA
Organism: Torreya grandis; assembly: GCA_037957365.1. NCBI lineage: Eukaryota > Viridiplantae > Streptophyta > Pinopsida > Cupressales > Taxaceae > Torreya > Torreya grandis. The sequence continues at coordinate 1,921,480 of JARHVA010000694.1, forward strand.
GTTTCTCTTAATGAAAACCTTCCCAAGTCCCTAGCTAGGAGTGATAGACTTACCACTGGGAGGCATAGGTGAAAGGGAATGGGGGTCAATAGGAGGGGTCTTTGTTAGAATGCCAAAATCAATAGTATTGGTCCCCCCAACCAAAATTTGGGGGTTTTAGGAGTCCTTAGAAACTTTTTACCTTTGCTTTTACCAGAAGGAGATGGGTTGGTCATGTGATCTTTCAACAAGTATACATTAATTAGCTTATGGGAACACAAGGCTAGATGTAAGTGACAAAGTCTTATAATAAGGCCTTGATGTATAGGAATGGGGTGATTATTAGGGTTTTTAGCCTAGATATCCTTAGCCAACTTGATCAAATTCTCAAAAGAAGAAAATAGAAAGAAAGGAAATCTAATTTCCAACCTATATCTAAAACTATTAAATAAAGCAAAATGGTATTGGTAAAAAACTTTATACCTACCTTTAAGGTTTAAGTGTTTCAATATCATGACACAAATTTGTCCCCATGGAGTAGGCAGCTTCTCCCTTCCAAATCCCCAATGAAGTTTCTCAACCACCTCACCTTTTTTGAAGAAAATTGCCATATTCTTTAGGTCTGACACCTTGCTACATCAACTAATATTCCTAACCTTGGTGGAGATCCTAGTGGCTTGCCTTATTACTTCTTCAAAGACTTCAAAGTTAATACCTCCTATGGAAACCCTTCTAGAATCCTACACCCAAGACTTTGTAAACTAGTGAGACAAATTCTCATCATGCCCAATCAACCCTTCAAGGAAGGAGGCCAATTATCTCTCTTGAATGATATGGTAGATATTAGGGTCTTGGAAAAATTCATTGATATAAGATGGATCAATCTTAACAATATCCCCACCCATGTTAGAGTCCTAAGAAAAACTATACTCATGAAATTATTTAATGTAAAGGCTAGAATACCAAACCAAACTGATAAGTTTATTTAAAATCCATTCAAGGATGTAAGGCCATAAAATTCCTAACCTCATCACTTCATAAAGATTATGGAAATTTTTAAAAGCTTTACCATTCTTGAAATTAGCCTCAGTAATGTTCCATGACCACCATCTCATGCAATCATGGGGATCACAATAGCCAGGGCATGTGAGGAAATAATTACCCATGATCCATCTAGCTGTGTAGATGTCACTCCCTTTTAAAATTTTCCATATCATCCAACTAACCATCCCATCATCTTTCTTATCAGCCACATGTCTCTTCCTTCTTACTTTAGGCCAGACTATCATCTAGTCAGCATGTCCCATTCAAAATATCTTCCTCAACTTCCAAATAGACCTATACTTCAGCCAAATATTTTCTACGTTCTCCACATTCCTCTTGGATAAATTTAGATGTTTATTAGTAAAATTTTTGTGGACTAAAGAGCTATGCATAATCCAAATGTAATATAATATAAGACTTTTAGTAGTATAGTGATGGTAATTAGAACAATCCATACCATAATCATTTTAAGTCTTTTCACTAATCAAAGGATAGTTTCCACCTCTAATCAATCCAAAAAAGAGAGTAGAAAATATTCCATATAACTTAGTCCACTTATGTTCTTCCATATATGTTTAAAATAATTTGAATACCTTTGGGTAGTGTGGACAAAGTTCTCTAGGACCACCAACCATTACTATTGTTCTATAAATTTGCCATTACATCTATGACTACATTACACTCCCTATAAATATGGGTGACCTTCTACTCCTCCATGATGTTAAGAATCATCCAAATATCTCCAACTATGTTATCCAACTTATAACATATGCTTGCTAAATCAAGGATAGCATTAACTATTATTTGAGAATCCCCTTCAATATGAAGTTTTTGAATATTTAGAGAACTTACAAATTTAATACCCCATATCATGGCTTGGGCTTCCACCTCATTATTTATGTTGATATAGATCCCCATACATAGGATATCACAAACATGCTTGAGTTTGATCTGATAATACTTCCTCCACTAGCCACTCATGCATTTCCTTTGGTTACCTTGTCAAAGTTGAGCTTATGTCATCCTTCTTATGGAAATGACCATTTGGTATTAACTATATAATTTATTTTTATAATTATCAATTTGGAAGATGTTTGGATTGATAATCCATTATTTTAACAAGTTTTAGATTTTTGGTCCTGGAGGATTCTCCATAGCTTAGAATTTATAGGCATTGATATTTTCAGGTAGAAGCTTAGAGAATGATAGAAACACCTCTAAGGGGGTTTTATATTTGTCCCTAAATATTATGTTGTTATCTTCTTTCCACAAGATCCAAGTAAGGTTAGGGGGAGTTTTCAGCCATAACTCCTTTAGTACAAGGAAAGAAGGTCTAAAAGTGGGTTTGCAAGTTTTTACCTATCCTTCACCTTCTCATTAAAAACCTAGTTCAAGTTTAGTCCCTGTATTGTGAGACTCCAAAACTCTTAGGTAAAATTTAAATGCAACATGATGTTGGTGTACATTTTCTCTTCTTCTCTACAAAGAATGAATCTTTTTGGTATTTATAATCCTCTCTTCTTCAAATTATTAATGGTCAATATTTTATTGTGCATTAGAGTCCACTAGAATAAATTGATATTTGGGATAAGTTTGGGAAGCCAAACCTTCCCCCATAGTTTTTCCTCAATATAAAAGTAGCCCATAATCACTCTTTATAGTTAATATTCCTTTGTCATCCTTTTCCTAGATCAATTGATCTTGCTTAGGAAAAATAGATAGCCTAAATTTAGTCAACACCCCTTGTAGTTGCATAGTAGAATCTAAGTTCTCTTGGCTAGAGACACAGTCCAAAATATTCTTCTAGTTCTTAGAAACTTCATTTATATTAATGTAATTGGCCACTTTATCACGAAAGTAACTATTACATATATCATAAAGTTTTCCATAATTCATGTCTTTGAGAGGTAGATCCTTAAAAAATTTATCTTCCTAGAAGTTTACATTCCTACCATGTCCAATCTTCCATCTAATGCCTCTTCAAATAAGACTTCAAGTTTTGAGAGTCCTGTTCCATAGTATCAAACCTTTAGGAAGAATATGATAATTTAGTATCTTGTAGCTATCCACATTGAGGTATTTAGATTTCATTATTTCACTCCATTCCTTATTTCCTTACATTAAGTTCTAACCTATCTTTGACGTGATGGATTTATTCATTAGGTGGATCCTTCTAAATCCCAATCCCACCTAGCATTTGGGGGTGAAAACTTTCTCCCATCCAACTAGAGCCAATCTCCTCTTTTGCTCTACCCTCGACTAGAGAAACTTTTTTTGAATCTATTAAATCTTTACAACCACATATATTGGGATTATAAAGAGGCTAAAGGAATAATTAGGGATTCCTTGTAGAGATACTTTCAGAAATTGAAATTTTCCCATTTGACTCAATAACAACCCTTTTCATCTAGCCAGTTTCCTCTATATTCTTTTTATGATCATATTCCAAAAGTTAGGGGTGACTTTGGAAATCATAAGTAGGAGACTAAGATATATAATAGGCAATTTTTCATTGGTGCAACCCAAGATTCCAATTATTTTCTATTGTGGGTATTCTTTGGTATTCAAGAAATAGATGTGACTTCTCTTGAAATTGATACTCTATCTAGAGGCCCCTTCATGAGAATTGAGAAGGTATTACATCTTCTTACCTCCATAATAGATATAGTTCCAAATAGTATAGTATCATCTATAAAATACTAGATGATTGAAGGCTAAACCATGGAAGTAGGTTTGATAACTCTAAGACTACATTACATCAACAAGTTATAAGAAGTTCTCCCCATTATCTCTACCAACAACATGAAAAGGTAGGGGGAGAGGGGGTCTCCTTGACTTAGACCTCTTCTAGAGGAAAAGTAACCTTTGGGAGATCCATTGATCAAAACCAAAAATTTAACCATGGAGATACATTCCTTGACTATGTTAATCAAATGATCTTGGAAACTAAATTTCTTGAGAACCTTGATCAAAAAATTTGAATTGACTCTATCATAAGCTTTGGAAATGTCTAATTTAAATGTCATACCAAGATTTTTTCAATTGGATATTGAGTGGATAATCTCATGCATGGTGATAGTAACATCCAAAATTTGTTTACCCAAAACAAAACCTTTTTGACTAGGGGAAATGAGTTTGTCTAACAGTGGTTATAATCTAAAAACCAAGATCTTGGTGAAGATTTTGTAAACCATATTGTAGAGGCTAATTGGTTTGAAGTCTATCATAGAGGAATCATCCATATTATTTAGAACCAAGGCTATATATTTTTACTTAACTACCATAGAAACTTGTCTATCTAAAAAAAATCTTTATCCATGTTGGTAACATCTTTCCCTATAGTATCCCAAAAAGTTTGGAAAAAATTTGGGGGGGACCCATCTAGCCTTGGAGCTTTGAGAGCTCCCATTAAAATGATAGAAGACCTAAATTCTTCTTATATAATTGGTTTATTTAAGATATTATTATATTCATTATTTAAAATGGAAGGGATGATGTCTAGAAGGAACTTAGTATCATTAGGTGTTGTATTGGCTTTATGAGTAACCATAAGGGACTCAATAGTTTGTAGCTAGTTTCTTAATTTAATCAACTTCCTCTACCATAATTACATTCTCATCCATGAGTATATTAATGGAGTTTCTCTTCATGTGATTCATATTAGATTGGTGAAATAATTATGTGTCCATATCTCCCTCTTTAAGCCATTGAACCATAGATTTTTGTTTCCAAAATATTTCCTCCTCTTTCAGGGTTTGAATCCAATCTTTTGAGAGGGAGTTTTCCTAGGATTGTAGTTCCTTTGATGAGTCTCCATAATCCATTCTAGTTTTAATTTATAATAATTGATCCATGATGTTATTTTCTTGAATTAGAATATTCCCAAAAGTATACTTGTTCCATCCCTTAACTTTATTTTTGACATTAGCTAGTTTTTGAGATAACCTATACATAGCCATCCCCTAGATAGGAATATTCCACCACTCAATTAGATGGTCCATAAATTTTTGATTAAGTGTCCACATCATTTCAAATATAAATGGTAAAGGGCCTTTAAGATTTTTTTTCTTTCTAAATTAACAATAGTGGGTTATGGTCGGAGCCCACCCTGGGAAAGGCAGTCAGGCAAACAAGATTGGTTATGGTCCAATTAGAGGATATTAAGAATATATCAAGCTTTACTTGAATAATATTTTTCCCTTATCTTCTACTGGTCGAGGTGAAGGATTGACCTTCTAGATAAATATCCATTAGGCTTGTGTTACTTAAAAAATATGCAAGGTCAGCCATGCTATCATAGTGGTTTGTCAGGCCACTCATTTTTTTGACAGGTAAAAAGGGGAGTTTATATCTCCCACTATCATCCAATTGGTACTCTTAGAAATTTTGATCTTGTTTGAGAGGTTATCCCATACTTCCTTTCTCCCAAGATAAGTATTCAGGGCATAGACATTGATCAACATCCATTGATTAATATTACACTAGAATGAGATTTCTATATAATATTTGGAACTAGTCACCACCTTCCCTTAAAATTTGTGGTTCCATAGAGTGACAATGCATATCAAAGATCCTTGAGATCCACTAATGGCATAGTTAGCATTGGGAAGAATGTGTTTAATCACCAGCTTGAAGTTCTCCTAAGGCATCTTAACTTCTTGAAGTAATACAATATCTATATTATTCTCCATTATGTAGTTCCTAACAAATAACTACTTGTGAGGTCCATTAAGCCCCTAGATATTCCATGAGACTATATTAATTCTTTAGTCCTCTTAGGGGGGACCACCAAGGTGGATTGCCTACCATTCAAAATCTCATTTTCCATTTTCTATGCCTCATTTGCTTAAGTGAGGGTCTACCTCTACAATTTTATCTCCCACATCCATAACCCTTTGATGCTACCTTTACCTTTTCTCTTCATAGTGGGCCAACCCTCTATCTCTTCTAAACTATCACTAGTTCCCACTCTAGGTGACTAGGAGAAGCTTCTATGCATAGGGCTCAAAGTTGGCTTGGAGTTATATTTTTTTAATTTATGGGTTGTGTGTCTTGAAAATAATTATTTTTAATCCTCTTCTCTAATGGAGATCTAAAGGAATGGAATAATTCACCATCCTCTCTTTCTTTAGTTATACTATCCAGATCATCTATCTAGTTGTTATTGTTTTACTTAGCCACCTCCTCCTCTGAGCATTGATTTTCCCAGTGGAAGCCACATCTAGGAGCTTAACTAGAATTTTCTAATGGGATTCTTTTACCAACCCATTCCCCCTAGGCTTCTTTGTAAGGGAAGTATGGGGTGGATCAAGTCTTTTAGTTGATAGTTAAGGCTTTCCTTATTCACTTTCTCCTCTAGGCATTGAAACTTTTCCCCTAAAACCACCTCTTCGAACACCATAGTGGGTGTCTCATCCACTTTCTTAGGGGATCCCTGGTGGGATTATTCCAATATCCCAACCAATTTAGACATTTTTGTAGGAAAATAAGGAGGATAGTTAATGAGATTGAGGATCTCCCCCTTTAAGTGATAGTCATCCATAGTTTCCAATTGGTCCTTCTACACATCTTTCAAAGGGGGTAATTTGGGAGCCTTTCATTGAATAAAAACATGACTTGATTTTATGTGATTTTGATAGAAAGCCCTAGAATTCTCATATGAAATGTTTTGTTTCCATTTCCCAAACATGGACTCCATAATAATGGATGTGAGAAGTGTTTTAAGAATATCAACATTGACACAAAATCATGTTTAGACTAACCTTGTTTTTTCTTTAGTGACTTTATCAACAGTCACATAGTCTCCAATGTTGGAAATATTGTCATTGATGTCAAAGGTCTAGCATTATTGGTGATAAAGGCCCCATTGCATTTAATGTTGTTTTTAATAAATATATCTTAGCTAATGTGAGTTAATATTTATTTAATATTAACAAAAATATTTTTGGTTGCATATGAGACAAAAGAAGGGCCCATGGAGAAGTCGAAGAGCCATGAGGTAAAAACAAAAGAAGGATGGGATGCATTTTCCCATGAATAGTCATCTCAGAGAATACCAAGAGTCACAAAGTGAAGACAAAAGAGTAAGGATGCAATTTCTCATGAAGGGACACTTTGAGGAATACAAAAAGTTACCAAAGATAAGGACAAAAGTGGGAAGGACATTTTTGATCATGAAGGGTCACCACATGACTTTTGAAAGGCTTGAATATGAAGGGTCATACAAGTTTGGTGCCATTTTCCATGAGGATTGAAGGGTCACAAAGGGGGAAGGCCAAAGGTCATTTGGAAAGCTATAAATAAAGGCTTGAGAAGCCATTTGTAAATATGAGAGATAGATGTTGATTTGATATTGTAATATCTAGCTTAGAAAAGCAATTGTGAGAGATGAATATGATTTATATTTGTTATATCTAGCTTAGAAGAGAAAAGGTGACAGAGAGGAAAGAGATGTTGTATTGATCTATCATTTATTGAGATAACAACATTGAGGGATAGGTGTGTGGTATACACAAAGGGGTTGGTGTTCTTATGGGTTGGTGCTCATGAATTGTTGTTGGGTTGGTGCTCGGCAAAGGGGTGGTGCTCCTATGGGTTGGTGCTCACAAATAGTAGCTGGGTTGGTGCTCAGCAAAGGGGTGTGGTGCTCCTATGGGTTGGTGCTCATGAATAGTAGCTAGGTTGGTTCTTGGCAAAGGGGTATGGTGCTCCTGTAAGCTTGGCTTGTGAATATTGTTTGGGTTTGTGCTCATTCATATACTTGAGATTGTTCTCTATGGTTTTCCCACATTAGGTTTCCACATTATATCTGGTGTCTCTCTTTATCTTGTGTGGTGTTTATTGTTTGAGTTTTATTACATATATTGAATGTTTTATTAAGTGAAATTTGGTTAAAGGAAAGATTTATAAGATATATGATATACCGATTCACCCCCCTCTCTGTATATCTCATGCTTAACAATTGGTATCAAAGCAAGTTCCTTCAAAAAGGGTTTAACATCTTGAAGGTAGATCAAAGAAAAGCATAAGATGGCCAAGCAGCTAAAGAAGGAGAATCAAGAGTTGAAATTTGTGGTTGAGTCTCTTAAGGAAAAGGTGTGTATCTTGGATTCTAAGTTGGCTATAGAAGTAAATAAAAATAAGATATTTATTCAGCATCTTAAGAATTATTTAGAGGTTGCAAATTCAATTTTAACATCAAAAGAATAAGAGTGTAATCATTTGAAGGATGAGTTAGGTTCTTTAAAGGATAATCATGAGAATCTTATAATCAAGGTTGAGAAATATCATGAAATACTAGTCCAAGGAAAGAAGGATGCAGGTTTTGAAGGAAAATTAAAGAAGCTAATTAGGCAGTCCATTGGTTTCAATTTTCAAATTATTTTCATGGCCATTGTTTTGTTTTTCATCATGTTGGTCATAGAGCAAGAGACTGTATGAGGAGAAGCAATCAGTCAAAGGGAGATCTCAGTCACATTCAAGAAAAAGGTATGAGAAACATTATTTACTTTTGTTGTCATAAGGTTGGCCATATTGATAAATTATGTCCAAAACAAGTAAAGAGATCTTCAAAGTATGTCAAAGGTTATAGATCCCCTAAAAGATATGAGAAAAGACAAATTTAGGGTTGGAGACCTAAAATAGTAAAGGTTGATCAGGTTGAGTTTAACAGTGAAAATGAATTACTTGCTATAGTAGATAAAGAATCAGATAAGAAGGATTGTGTAGTATCTCTTGTTACATTTCAGCATGAGCTTATTCAAGATAAGATAGTTGCAAAAGTTGAGAAAATGAAAAACATCATAAATGATAAGGTTAGTAAGTCAAAAAGGTTATACATGCCTAAACGAATTCTAAAAGAAAACACAAGAAGATCAAGGAAGAAATAGAGGAGATGTGGGAATCTCCTGAGATTTATTTCTAGAACCCTATTGTGTGGGGTGTCTCTTATAGGCTTCAAGGAGACACTTTTAATAATAATTGAATCATGGTGGATGCTATTGGGTCTTGGTTATGTTGCATGACAAGAAGGTGAGTTGGCAGATTAATTTGTATATATATTGAGGGAATAGATTTTTGAAGAGAATTTTACATCAGTATTATGGTTTGAGGCTATTTGAATGATTCTTGCATATGGAGTGTTTTAAATGATTATGGTCATAAGAAATTAGAATATTGAAAAAGAGCTAATAGTTTCATAAAGAAGGAAAACAATACTCATGCAGATTCAATGAAGAAGGATCAAAGTTTCAAAGTTCCATTCATCAAGAAGAAATAATCAAAAGATTCTATTTTGGTGCAAATAGATTTGCATGTAAGAAATAAAGATCAGCCATGGTTCATTGATAGCGGATGTTCAAGGCATATGATAGGAGATAAGAGTAAAGAACATCAATGGTGGCATAGTGAAATTTGAAGATAAAACCACTACCAGGATAGCCAAAAAAGGTATTTTAAGTTTGGATATTAGTAGAACCAAAGCTAAGAATGTTTTGTAAGCATAATCTGTTGAGTGTAAGTGAAATATGTGATCAAGGATACACCTTAAAGTTTCATTAAAAAGGTTGTGAGATTATAAGGAAATATTCAAATGAGTTGATTACAGATTCTCAAAGGATAGGCAATGATTTATCATATATCTTCTCAAAGGCATGATCAAAGGATACATTCAAAGATCTACAAGAGGAGTTGGGAGTAATTTCTATTACTTCCTGACATTGATGTTTAGCATCAGTTGAGGGGGAGCTAAGTGTTAGCTCTAGGTAGGACCTTTGCCATTGATGTCAAAGGGGAAGAATAACAAGTACAAGTATAAGTGTATAAAATAGATATAGGGAATAGGTACAAGTTGTTAAAGTAAGGGGGAGTTACTATATGTTTTTAGATGATAGGATGTGTAGGTGATAAGATGTGGTTGTTTTGGGATTGAGGTTACCATCAATGACAAAGGGGGAGATTGTTTGAAATATTGTCATTGATGTCAAAGGTCTAGCATTATTGGTGATAAAGGCCCCATTGCATTTAATGTTGTTTTTAATAAATATATCTTAGATAATGTGAGTTACTATTTATTTAATATTAATGAATATATTTTTGGTTGCATATGAGACAAAAGAAGGGCCCATGGAGAAGTTAAAGAGCCATGGGGTAAAGAGAAAAGAAGGATGGGATGCATTTTCCCATGAAGAGTCATCTTGGGGAATACCAAGAGTCACCAAGTGAAGACAAAAGAGTAAGGACACAATTTCTCATGAAGGGACACTTTGAGGAATAGAAAAAGTCACCAAAGATAAGGATAAAAGTGGGAAGGACATTTTTGATCATGAAGGGTCACCACATGACTTTTGAAAGGCTTGAATATGAAGGGTCATACAAGTTTGGTGCCATTTTCCATGAGGATTGAAGGGTCACAAAGGGGGAAGGCCAAAGGTCATTTGGAAAGCTATAAATAAAGGCTTGAGAAGCCATTTGTAAATATGAGAGATAGATGTTGACTTGATATTGTAATATCTAGCTTAGAAGAGTAATTGTGAGAGATGAATATGATTTGTATTTGTTATATCTAGCTTAGAAGAGCAAAGGTGAGAGAGATGAAAGAGATGTTGTATTGATCTATCATTTATTGAGATAGCAACATTGAGAGATAGGTGTGTGGTATACACAAAGGGGTTGGTGCTCCTATGGGTTGGTGCTCATGAATTGTTTTTGGGTTGGTGCTCGGCAAATGGGTTAGTGCTCTTATGGGTTGGTGCTCACGAATAGTTGCTGGGTTGGTGCTCGGCAAAGGGGTGTGGTGCTCCTATGGGTTGGTGCTCAACAAAAGGGTATGGTGCTCCTGCAAGCTTGGCTTGTGAATATTATTTGGGTTTGTGCTCATTCATATACTTGAGATTATTCTCTATGGTTTTTGCCACATTGGGTTTCCACGTTATATCTAGTGTCTCTCTCTCTCTATCTTGTGTGGTGTTTATTGTTTGAGTTGTATTGCATATCTTGAATGTTTGATTAAGTGAAATTTGGTTAAAGGAATGTTTTATAAGATATATGATATATTGATTCACCCCCCTCTTAGTATATCCCATGCTTAACATCCAAAGGAGTTTCCAATTCAGCCAAAAAATTCCTTATCCTAAAATTCTAGTGGCTTGGAAGTCTAACCCAGAGTAGTGTTGACTGGTTGAGATCCACATTGGGGTTAAAGCTAGGTTTACATCTGCATATAGAAATTAATTTTTTTCCATAAATCCATGGGAATCAAGCCAAAATTGATATCATATCCTCATGGGAGGTAAATTTGAATAATAAAAATCCTCCCACCATCACATTGGTCGAGACACTGCCCTTAAGATTCCACTTTGAGTTCACCCAATTTATAGTGAGATCAATGTTAGGTTTAAATGTAAATAACCTTCCCATGATCATATTTACCATGGAAGACACCACCCTTAACATATCTTGATCTAGAATTTTAATTTTTTTAGCATCCTCACACTCTAAGTATAGTGGTGTGATCATTGAGAGAAAATATCCACCCAATGGGCTTGAGTATCCACCTATGACTGTACCCAATAGGGCCTCTTTCCAACCCTTAAAAACAAGAGGCATGGTCAGGTTCACATGCTCTAAACATGGGTCCTTGTCAAAGGTATATTCCCTAGAAGCCTAGGGAGGAGTTTGGGGCATAGCCCCCCCCGCCCTTGAGCTATTGCCTTCCATTCCCACCCAAAAAAATAGGTTCAAAATTTAAAAATTCAAACCAACTATTTTCTCCATAATTTATGATTTTGTTAGGTAAATATTAAAAGTGTTTCTTGATCATTACATTACTATATTTCCTTATATTAGTAATTATTATTGCATCTATGTAACATGAAAAGATAATTCAATATTAGTTTTATAATATCATTAAATCAAATATATTTAAATGGATATGTTGATCTTTGAAACATAAAATAAAATATATTATTGATAGTGGTCATGTGTGTGTGTTTTAAAAACCCACAAGTCACAAATAAATATTTTATTATAGTGAAATGTATGGAAATTGATATATCATGTTATAAATTAGAAAATCCAAATCTTAAGGTTGAGACACATAAGTAGACAACCACGGTTCCCAATGATACTTTATAAACTAATCCTTATCATGTTAAAACTCTAGTCATTAGTATTTATGTGGAAGGAAATTAAATACAATTAATCACAATATATGACAAGTATCAATTCAATATGTTCAATTTTAGAGACCTAAATTTGGTATTAGATGCTTGATAATGTTAGTTTTGATTAGTCCTTAAAATACATGATTTATGCATACATAAGTATCTCTTTCTCACATTCCATTATATCCATTCATACACCTATGGGATTAGCCTTCATAATTTTCCATCATGCACACACAAAATCTCTCTAATATGCACCTAAATGTTACATTACTTTGAGAAGACTAATTTCATTCTATATATCCATGTTTTCTCCTCTTTGGATGTATATGGTAATATTAACATGATTTTAGTTATAAGAATGATTTGAATTTATTCGATCCATATAAGCTTATCCTTAATGGATATTTTAAAATTAAATATATTAAATTGGATTAGACCACATGATTTTCATGTTGTTTCATATGTAAATTACCCAAAGGGTCAATCATATAACACATAATCCTAAGCTTATTCCTATCTAGCACTAATTTATCACACTGAGGAAGAGATTTGCAAATCCTTCAAGCACTACCTTAAGGAATCCAAATCTTAGAGCCTTTAAAATAATGGTCACTAAGATAATTCTAAGTACTACTATAAAGGCAAAGTAATAGAAATTTAAGTGTCAAAAGGCACATAGGTTAAATTACATACTATTTGATCACTATTGAGTGTACACATAGTTAGGTGGGAGTACATGAGATTTGAGACATCTTTAGATTATTACAATGTAGGAAATACTCAACCACTCAAAAGGGTTCATTTTGATTTTCCATTAAATATTTTATAACCTAATTTAGAAGAAACAAATGCTGAAAATGGAGCTAGGGTTTCAAGGTGAAGGAGAAACATCTAGATCCAAGTAAAATATTAAGCCTTTGATATTGCACAGTAATGATGTTATTAATAAAACACATAATCCTAGGGTGGAATAGATTGGTATAAATAAAAATGACATTAAAATAATAAGATAATAAATCCAACCACCACAAGAATCTTTACATTACCATATATATTTGTGTAGTTTGTGAATTACATTATCTTGATATTATTAACCATAGATCCATTCCAATGCACCTCTAATGATTTTACATTTCCACATACTATAGCATTTCATAAGAAAATAAGTACCCTATAGTCCTACTAATTTATATAAATATAAAATAAACTAAACTAAACTAAATTAATCTTACTCAAACTTTTATGTTTAGATCAACATAATTAGACACATCTTATAAAATTTGAATTATTTGAAAAAATTAGTTTTTTTAAATCACTAAAAAAAAGACAAAGATTATTGGTGAACCCAATATTCATAAATCATGTAAAACCATTGATTTTATTTAGGGTTTCATCCTACATTCTTAAGTTTTCTTATTTTTGCATTAGGGTTTTAGATCTAATTTATGATTTAATTTTTCATAATATATGACAATAATATATCTCTCACATCATGATCATATCCTATTCCAAATAAGAATCATATATCTCTAATCCTTCTAAGGTAAATTCCTATCTTAATTGTTATTTAAATTGAGCATAATAACATGAATTCAAATAAACCATGTATGTTTATATAATCTAAAATTATTTAATATATGAAATGCAAATTATTTATTCTTCTATTGATGTAAATGTTAATAATGAACAAATATAATTAGGGGAACATATTATTCATTAAGATATGACTAAAATTGAAATAAAATGTGAAGATGATAATGAAAATAATATTGAATTTCATGATAGAGTACATTTAATGATCTTAATGGTGTAATTTATTAAAAAATTTTAGCCCTTTATAGCTTTCGAGAACAAATTTGTCTGCAACCTAATAATCTAGATAAGATTTTCAAGATAATACTGGAGGCTCAGAATTAAAGTAATGACAAGTTTTTAAACTATGAGGGAAAAATGAGCCTTCCAATAAAATTAATTTATTTCTTAGATGTGTAGACTCTAAAATAAGTTTTTCAACTAGTATTTTTTATTCTAAGCTTATATATACACCTTTTGTTATGCATGTAATGCATACCCATTAGGTTGGGTTAAAATAAGGTTTTCCTTGAAAATATATTAATATTGATACATAAAATACTTGTGTACCCCATAGGGTTGTTACTTATGTCACACCATCCATTTATTCATAGTATTCTATGCCTACACCTTAGATCATTTGAAAAATCATAATTTATCTTCGAGCTAAAGTTTTCTTAATTTGAATAAAATTTAGCCAAAGTTGGCTATTCCACTAATTCTCGCACACTATTACATAGTTCATTAGACTATAAAATTTCATATTATACATTTACCTACAACTCTTTAGTCATGTAATTATACATAATATGATGTTAAAGGTGATTCATTACAACAAATTCAAGCCTTTCACACAATACATTTAAATTACTCAACAAATGACAAGTTCTTAACCAAGTTATTTTTTCATAACCTTAAGGACTATGCCTTGTGATGGTTCTATAGCCTCCCATAATAATTTGTTCATCAATTTAATCTAATGGATGATCCATTCTTAAAACACTTTTAAATTAACATCAGTGAGAATATGTCATATGCTCATATTGAAAAAGTAAAGCAAGAAAGTAATGAACTAATCAACAAATATGTGTTTTATAAAAATATCATGCTCTCTAAGATGATAAATCATATGGTTGATAATTAATTTAAAGTCATAAAAATAAAATATGTATTTCCCACTACATGAGTCCATTATAATCGAGCACTTTCAATATTTTGATAAATTATGCCATATGTTGAAGGACCCTTAAGTTAAAATTCTTGTTACAAATAAGATTAAGTATCAATATAATTCTCCAAAAACTTATGTATTTTTTTTATATTAAAGAAATATTACAATTTAAATAAAATGATACTAATAATTAGTGTTAGATGAAGTTTATTAGAGAAACATTGTTGTCTATAGTTTTTTGAAGTAACGGATCCAAAAATGAAATCTAACACTAAAAATAATCAAATAAAGAAGGAATACGCAGGAATAAAAACATATTAATAAAAATAAATAATAATAATCATTGATACAACTAAATCTCCATTAAAAATGACCAAACTATTAAATTCCTTACCTAAGAGTCAATGCAAGCTATTCTAATTCATACACTTACTAATTTATTGGTTGCTTCTTTGTTAGCATATCTTTGTACCTTTATAATCTCAAAATGGATTTTCAAATTCTACTTCTTCTCTTATTCTAAAAAAAAAATCAACTTCTTTTCTTGCACATACACAATTATATCCTATTTTATTGCAACTAATGCAAATCCATATGCTTATGTTAACACTCATATGGATAATAATAGGTGTCTCACCATGACAAAATTAGAGTAAATTCCCTATTTAATCCATGGTATATATTAAAAAACATGGAGAGTGAGGAGGGTGGAGGAAAAATGGTGGAATGTCCTTAGTAATTTGAATTTCCATTTGAGTGGTAAACTAAAACGTCTCTAAGGACACTATCACAAAGCTAGGACATAGTAATCTGAGTAATAATGAATCCTCAAAAGTCAATGCTACCCCACATGATGGTCATCATAGGAATCCCATGGTGAATAAAGGCTTGAAAGAGTTGGATTTTCCTCAAATTTTGGATGACAACCTTGAAAAATAATATGTTATAAATGGATCACATTTACCTAATGTGCTCTCATTGTCTTGGGTGGATAGAGTTAAAGGTAAAAGCTTGGTGTGCCATGAATAGTTAGATCTATAGATCTTCCTAGTGATGGAAAACAATAAGGTTTGCATTATTATTCCTAATTCTATGGTGGAACTAGCTGACATGGAATTAGATAAATATATTTTGGAAAGGGTGAATTGATTTCGATTGAACATAGACTCCTTTCATAATTGGTCCAACCTAAAATGGAAACCTAAAGGACACTTAGAGGATATTTCCTTGGTTAGAGGGTTTTTATTGATTAATTTATCTTTACATGAAGACCATATTAAGGTTCTTTTAGAATAGACTTGGTTCATGGGAAAATCGAGTGTATCCATTAGGAGGTGGAAGGTTATTTTAAATCTTAACAGTTCTACAATGGATGATGTCTCAATATGGGTCCTTCTCCCAGAACATTCCCTAGAATACTGGCACCCAAAACTTACTATAGGGATCACTAGGGATATAGAACAACCCATCATTATTGATCCTATCACCCTTTCTCATTGAAGGATGGTAGCAACTTAGGTACATATCTTTGTGTCAAAGGACAAACCACTTCTTCACAATATCAAAATCAAGTCCAGGTATGGAGAATGGACATGGTAGATTGTGTATGATAAAAAAAGTTATTATTTTCTTGTGATATAAAATCTTAAGTCATATTCACAAGGAATTCCTAAAGAATAATTAGGTGTATGTATATCTCAAGCATGTGTGGACCCAAAAAGTTTCTCCATGATTAGAATGAAAATTTCATCCTCATTTGAAGATTAAAACTCCTAAATATTAACCAAGTGTTCCACTTTTAGGATCTTGATAGGGATTTATTATAAAAAGGATTTTACTCTACTAATTTTGATTTTAGACTTAGATTTTTAGGATGGCCTAGTCCCCTTATCAGAAAGCCTTCCTAGCCCCCCTCTACCATCTACTACCCCTACAAAACCCACCCCATAAATACCAATAGTAGTGGTCACCCCCAAACATTATTCCCCTCTTCTTAGAATTTTGAGTCTTGTTGACCACATGACAAAGCCCCTCCTCACCCCATCCAAACTGAACCCCAAGTTAGATCCCCCCTCTCTTGGAATGGTCTTTGGAGCTTGTAACCCCATTTCCCCCTTTTGTAGTCCCTAAATTTTTCCCTGATCTCCATCAATCATCTTATAATCATATAAAATGTAAAATAAGATAAATTAGGTATGGATAATCACACCCAACCTATAAGTCCTCTTTCTTGTATACTCAGCCATTTTTGACTAAACTTTCACTGATTCCCAGTTACTCGTAGATTCTCAGACTTAGCTTTTTGGGACCCAAGAAATCCTCTTAGACCAAGATCCATCCCCCTATGGATTATTATTATAGGAGAATAGCACCCAATTTGCATATGAGCATCATAATTTAGGGGTGTCTTATTTTTAGTGCTATTATCTATGTTCATTATCATCTCTAATGGTCATGTTTTCCCAATTCTTGATATTTTCCCTTGTTAGCCTAATATAAGTCCATTTGACATAAGATCATTCATTTCCCTATAAAAGGTAATTTAATGTCCATTTATAATGGTTAGCACTAATTCAAAGGAAAAGAGAAAGAATACAAGCAAGTAAACTCAAGCACTCTTCCCTATTCTCTACATATAACCTTCTAAGACCAATTCTAGCCTATTCAAGCACTCATACTAGTCCCTAGTCATCCAAAGTACATTCCTATTTTGTATCTATTTTTATACATCACAAAATTACACTAAGAACTTCAAATGGGAGAACTACATTATCTTGATCCCTCTTTAAAGTATTGGTATGTAGGAATCATGCCCACACATGGGGTGTCGAATGTGTCTAGCATATCCTTTACACACTAACCCCTTCTCTCTTTCCCAAGTTTTCTATTCAAATTCAAGTACCAGGAGATCTTAATGGATTTAAAGATTAAATTAGACATATATCAATCTATACATAGAATCAAGATTTGATATTTCATGGATAAGGTGTTACAGGCCTACCAAACAAAACTTAGAAAAGCTAGGTCACCAAGATAACAACATCAAAATTAGACAATAGCACCGAAAAGTAGACAATAGTTTTCAAAAGTGGAATATAGTGCCAAATATTAGGGTGTATTGAGTTAAATTCTCTTATCCAGTTTAGAAATAAGTTTTTAGGTTTTGTTTGCAATAGTCTTCCACCCCTGCATAGTAATTTTTAGATCTTGAATTAACCATTTTCACCTAGAATAAGCTAAGTTTGATTTCTCTACACTTATTTTTATTTTTAGAAAAGATAAAAATACTTATCTATTTGCACAAATAAGTAGGCTAATTAAGATAAATTAATTACTAATTTACATTTATTAAGACCTTTATTTGCTTAGGAATTAAAACTCTGATTCCCGAAAATAGTAAAATATTTGGTGAACCTGACTTACCCCAAATTTTTACATAAAAACCCTAGAAACCCTAAGGTTAATTATTTCTAATTTTTTGAAATATTTTATTAATTTTTATTTAAATTAAAAATTAAAATACTACAAATTAAATAAATTATTTTCAATAAATTCACCCAAAACCCTAGTTTGCACATACTAGGTCCTTTTTACATAAAACCACTTTTAAACCACTAGGAAAAATATACTACTAATTTTAGATTTTTCTCAATTTTTTCCTCAAATTTTCAATATTAAAAATACAAAATTTTCAAATTACTACACTAATTTTGGAAAAAAATCATTCAAAACCCTAGCTGCATCAAATTCATTCTTAGTTATTTTTTAGTACTTTTTACACTATTCTCAAAAAAAATTAGTTGCAAATATAACTTAGAAAATCAATTTCAAATTCAAAAGTTCATAGTATTTTATAAATAATATTTTTGTAAAATCCTTAGTTATATATATTAGCTCCCTTTTACTTGTTGAGGTATCACCTTACATGTTTTGAAGTCTCATATCCTTTTCATGCATATTATAATTATTTATTTAGATTATATCAGCTTAATATTTTCTACTAGTATCAAAGTTATTTTCCTTATGCCACTTAAATTCCTTGCATCTTTGCCATCATGATGAAGTGCAAGACTTAGTCAAAATCCTCCTGATTTCACCTAGATCCTTGAAACTTGACCATATACCATGTATAAATAACCAAATAGGTTCTATTCATAGATTCTACACATCTAGATTACATAAATTTTAATGAAGATAATTTTGATAAAGATCAGTATGAAAATAACAATGATGATGTACACACTAATGCTCATGATCCACCACATTGAACTACTGATCTATTTACACCCATTATTTCTAATGAATCCATAGTCAATAAATATTTGGTTTTAAATTTTTTTAGAGAAATAATTAAGGAATAGCCTAAATATAATACACTAATTTTACAATCTATCATGGAAATAAAAAATCCTAGGCAAGTAAAACTTCTAATCATTTAGAGAAGCTAGTTGTAAATGACACTATGAGGGAAGCTATGTCTCAACCACCCCCTATAGTATCCCAACCTTCTTCTTTACCACTAACTATAGCTAGCACATCCCTTTGTTTTGATATAGTAGCCCTTGTGCAAGAGATAAGATCTCTTCAATCTAAGGTGTAACATCTTGAGCAAGGTACTACTAGACCTACATAGGCATTGGATTATTTTACACTTATACATACACCTATGGCACATCACATTGTTCTATACCCTTGCCACAAGGATTTTTTCAGCCCAAGATAACTCTTTATGATGACAAGGGTGATCTAGAGACAAATTTGAGAGCTTCTCATGTATCATGTTTGGATAATGTATGTAATGACTGGATACTTACCAAAATATTCCCATGGAGCCTAAAGGATTATGATCTACAATGGTTTTATAGTCTACTAAATTAGTCAGTCATGGCATTCAATCATTTAATAGACATGTTCCTAGCAAATTTTAGTATCAAGATTGATGATAAGGTCTCATATGCATAGATTGCACAATAAAACCAAAGTCTAAATGAGACTCTCATAGATTATATTCCTAGATACAAGACTATTCTAGCTAGTTTTTACAACCCCATGCTTTATTAAGAGCTATAGGACATCTTCAAATAGAGCCTTCTTCTAGCACTAAATGCATCTATTATGTTCAAAATATTCTCTTCCTTCATCAAATTGTGACATACACTTAAGGGAAGAGAAGTTAAGTTAATCTCAATGGACAAACTCAACTATTCAAGTACCCCAAACATAATAAACAAGAGTAATAGAAAAGTCCCATACAAGGTCAAAATTAATGAAAACAAGCATCAAAATCAACCAACAGTTAATGTAGCTTTAGATGCCCCTTAGCTTATGGTTTTATCAGCACCTCCTTGATGTGCATTTACCAGTTTACCAATTTCTCTAGCTGGAGTTCTACAATAATTATTGGATTGTAACATCATAACTCTCACACCTATTTAGGAAATAGATCCAACAAAGCCTCTTCCATGGGGATATTATCAGCATGTATTTTGCAATTTTCAAAAAGCACTAGGCCACACAATAAATAGATGCATCAGTTTATGTCATAAGATATAGCATTTGATAGATGATAATCTATTATATCTAAGCTTTTCAATTGAGCCTCCAAAGACAAATCCAACACAATATAAGGCTTTGAAAATATTTTTATATTGATTCCATAACATTCAAAACAAGATAAAGAGGACACATCAAGTTTTCATCATACATACAATACACATCATCCACCAGCTACATATTAGGCATCTTCAGTTCAGACACATCCTTTGAGGGGTATGATAGGTGTGTATGAGTCTATATTTATATCTAGACCTTTGATATATTTTTTAGATCAAGATATTATGGGGGATGATACAGGTTACAATGAAATTTTTATCAAAGCACATATTCATAATTAGCCTATTTGTAGCGTACTCGCTGATAATGCTTCTAGTCTTAATATGTGCACCTTCACACTACTACAACATTTGGGTTATTCAAGGGATGATATCGCTCTGATAGATATAATTATTAATAGCTTTAGTGGGAATTTTTAGAGTTCATTGGGTCAGATAGTACTTATATTATAGATTGGTCCTACACATGTGGCTACACCCTTCACTATAGTTCCCAGTTCAATATTTTTTGACATATTACTTGGTTGACCATGTCAAAAAATCAAGGAAACACCTTCTATAGTTCATAGATGCATGAATTTCATTCATGTTACTTAAGTTATTATAGTTGGTGGAGTTCCTTACAAGTCACCACTCCCCACTTCAGAGCCATTAGCTTTCTTCTAGTCACTAGATCCAATTTTTTGACTGAGTTTTGCTTCTCCTCCAGAGTCTTTTTTAGGTCCACTTCAGGATCAGCCATAGTTACAAAATCCATATCTAATATAGAGGGTTCATACACCCCCATATATTTAAGATTATAGATACAATATTCACACCTAGAGAAGCTACATTACCATCTCATATAGCTATACAGATAGCACCTATTCACAAAGCCTCTTATTATACTTTTAAATTGGTCCCAAATATCCCTATAGTTATATCCATTTATTAGATTCATATGGGGACCCCACATTTGGCTTCCACTTCAGATATTTCAAAGTAGTTACAACATTAAAATATTCCATCTTTACAATCTCAGTCATACACTCATGCCTCATAATCACGAATTATCCCATTATTTAATACATGACATCAAAACAAGGAGTCTCATTTGAGACCCATCCGTTAGTATCAATTATTTTCAACATTTATTATACATAAACTCTCCTTCTTGATTATACATAGGTCAAATATTTTCAAAAATACAAAAACAATATAAAATTTCAAAATACAAAAACATTATAGAAATACCAAAAAACCATATTTTTTATTATATGCATCATTCATGCTTTACATCACTACTATCATGCTAGGACTTACATTTGCTATTTAATGATATTGTATGTCTATTTTATACATTACCATGCTTCACTTGATATTTTTTTAGTGTGTGCAGCAACATCTAGCTATTTGATTTCTTCATTCTACCTATTGAGGGGGCATTCCTACTTCTACATTCAAGAAATATATTTTTATACACACCCATTGGGGGCATGTTCTACATGACTACACCATCTAGTTTATGTCATTCCTACACTACATAATTTGATTTATCATACTAATGTACATTACTTTATAGCTTACATAAAATACCATATCAACATTTCACTATTATTTAGCACTTATGTATTTTTTAGCATACATATAGTCTTGTACTACACATGTTTTCATTACTTTCACATTTTATTTGATTAGTTAGATGTTCTTTTATCCTTCAATCTATTACATGATTTCTATAATTATTAGCATATATTTTGTGATTGTATTTTATAGTTTCTATTTGACTCATGCTTGTGCCTTAGAACATTTTCCAATATCCTTTGTTTGTACTCAAATATGTTCTTGTGGCCTATGTGTTAATATTTTATTGTTCACTTATATGTGTATAAGGCATTCAAACACAAATTCCATGCTTGCTTCCAATTTGAGTAACATGTACCCATGTCCCTTGTTTTCTTGACACCTTGCCCATCTAATATGATTCTTGCTTCTTGATTATTTTATTTTCTTGTTTTTTTAAATGTGTACCATACCATGATCCATATCATGTATTTACCCTGATTTATTGGATGCCATGATTGACATCATGTCCCATCCCTCCAAACTAACAACTCATAATTAACATTTCTAGTTCCACTTCATTACTTTGTGCATGCTTTCACATTGTTATACCTATCTAGGCATACCCCTATTGATCTAAAAATCTCTTGGTACAAAAATTTATATATATTGAAACATATTTTCAAACATAAAATGCTATATCATATGTTTTTTTAGAATTAACACACTTGTAGGACTCTTTTCTTCTGAGGGTAGTCAATGTAGGTCCATCATTCCTACCCTTAAAAGATGGGGCATCCAACAAGTGCTTTTTCATAGAGATAAAACCTCATTGAAATTTAAAAAAAATTAAGGACAATTAAAAATATATATAAAGGTCAAACTAATAAATTTAGAGCAAAAAATAAGAACAAACTCAGATTAGTAGTCAAATTTCACACCAGACAGTAGCACCAAAAATGGATAGTAGCATTAGAAATGGATAGTAACACTAGAAATTGGATAGTAGCACTAAAAATAGTGGTTTCCATAGTTTGGTTCTCCTATATAGGTATAAGAACACTTAGGGTTTCTAAAAATAGGCAAAAATTTTAGTTTAGGGATAGTTTTGGCACTTCTAGATCCTTCAAATTTAGTAGTTTTAGCATATATTTCTTAGATACATGGGGTTATCATGCATGACATGATGGTTATAACTTTCAATTTAGATTGGGGATTTGGCATAACTTCTATATTAGAATCCATGTTCTAGACATCAGTGATTAGGGGTAATATATGTGGCACATTGATCTTATTTTGTTTATGAGTTTAGTTTATTCTAGGCATTCTTAGTAGTTGTATGCCTTACTCCATATACAGATAGTTGACATCAA
Organism: Torreya grandis; assembly: GCA_037957365.1. Lineage (NCBI taxonomy): Eukaryota > Viridiplantae > Streptophyta > Pinopsida > Cupressales > Taxaceae > Torreya > Torreya grandis. Next base: position 1,944,938 of record JARHVA010000694.1, read on the forward strand.
ATTTGAATTAAAATTTCATACAGGTTTAAATTTTTGAGTACTTGATTTACCAATTTGGATCTCATATAAGCCTAATCTTCATATTTTAAAATGGCCAAGAGTGGCTTAGTTTCCAGCACAAATTTGGCTATGCATGCCACAATGTCAAATTTCCAAAATATTTATGGGCTCCATGATCCTTCCCATATGACATATATTCTATACTAGTATCACTTCATAACTTCATTTCATGGGGAAATGATAGTGCCAAAGGGTTATCCTTTGTATTCTTTAACCACATATTTAGAGGGATTAAACACACACTCCAAACATTGATTACCACACGCATGATTTATTAACTTCACTTAATTGGTGATAATGGAGCAAAAGGGCCAGACTTTTAATTCTTAAGCCACCTTTTGGGATATTGACACTCATATCCATTCACAATATTAATCTTGATTTAACACATACTCTTCACAATCTATCATCACAATAGGTTTTGTATTGGTTTGCATACCGAATGAGGTGTATTCATTCCTCTCTCTTCCTTTACTCAATTTTTGTATGTTATTATTTTAGATATAGCATATCTAGTAACAATTTATCTAATTCATTTTTTATTTATAGATTCACACATCAAAATGTACTCTATAAATTCACATCCAACATCACATAGCTCATGAGCTTTTCCCTCACAAGTAAGTTCAGATATGCTTTTCATTTTTCCTTTATCCTAGTATTTCACTTTGCTACATCACTAAAATAAAGGGGGGGGGGAAATTAATCATATAAAATGAAAAATTGGATGAATTAGGCATGGATAATATCACCTAACCTATAGGCCCTCTTTCTTTCTCACTCAACCCTTCTTGGCTAAACTTTCACTAATTCTCAATCACCTGTAGCTTCCTAGACTTTGGTTTTCAAGATACAAGCAACCCTCCTAGACCTAGATATATCACTCTAGGGCTAATCCTCATAGGATAATAGCACCCAATTTAGATAATAACACTAGAATTTAGGGATTCCCTTTTTTTGGTTCTATTGTCGAAGTTCATTTTCACCTCTAATACTCAAGTTTTCCCAATTTCTTATATTTTCCCTTATTGGCATAATACAATTTCATCTAACCTAGGATCATTAGTTTCCCTATAAAAGGTAATTAAATGTCCATTTAGAATGGTTATCACTCATTCATAAGAAAGGATAAATAATACAAGTAAGTACACTCAAACACTCTTCCCTATTCTTTGCATATAGCCTTCCAAGACCCATTCAAGCCTATTAAAGCACTCATACTAGTCCCTAGTCATCCAAAGTACATTCCAATTTTACATATAGCTGCATACATTATATAATTTCACCAAGAAATTCAAATGGGATTACTATATTAGCTTTATCCCTCTTTAGAGTATTGGTATGTAGGTAACATGCCCACACACAGGGTGTGAAGTATATCTAGTTTATCCTTTACACAATAATCCCTTCTCTCTTTCCTAGGTTTGTTATTCAAGTTTGAGTACCAGGAGCTCTTAAGGGTTCTTAAGATTAAATTAGACACATAAAAATCTCTACGTAGAATCACACTTTGATATTTCGTGACCAAGGTGTTATAGACCTATAGAACAAAACCCACAAAAGCCAGGTCACTAGGATAATATTTCTAGAAATGGAAAAAATCACCAAAAGTGGACAATAGCTCCAAAAAGTGGACTATAACACCAATTAGTATGGTGTCTTGAGTTCAACACTCTTATCCAATCTAGAAACAAATTTTTAGTTTCAATTTTCAATAGCCTTCCACCCCTATACAATAATTTCTAGATCTTGAATAAGCTATTTTGACCCAGAATAAGCTAAGTTTGATTTTTATACACTTATTATTGTTTTTAGAAAATATAAAAATATATATCTATTTGAAAAAATAAATAGGCTAATTAAGACACATTAATTACTAATTTACATTTACTCAGACCTTTATTTGCTTAGGAATTAAACCTCTATTTCAAAAAAAGAATAAAATACATCCTTACTGGATCACCCTTTGGGTTTAGATCAACCTTCAAAACTTGGAACCTTCTTAGACGTAGCTCAAGCTTTATCCCATAAATTTTTTATTTTTACTTGCTTGAATAATGAAAATAGGCCCCTCTCTAAGGATGACCTAATATCTTCTCCTTTTAAACTCTCATAACCACCCAAAGAAAAGGGTCAATGATTTTTGAGTAAATCAACAACCCCAAATGCATCTAGGATGAGGGGCTCACCATAATTTACAAGGTTAGAAATGGGATAAATAAATATAATATTGGCATCATCCCAAAACTAGTTGTAGATCTCCTTGAATGGTCACTCAAAATATTGAAACAAGAAAATAAATTACAAAGGGTTCCTATCAAACCCTCAAAATAACCAGGGATAAGAAATGAAGACTCTTACATGGAATGTTAGAGGGTTGAATGACTTCAAAAATTAGAAGACCCTTTGAAATCTTGGAAAGATAATTGACCCAATAGTTTTACTTTTCCAAGAAACCAAAATGTTTGAAAATGCATTAAATTTATGTGTTGATAAAGTATGGAGGAAGACATTTAGAGTTGCCTCCAAATCCAAAGGATTCTCAAGGGTTCTTTTAGTTTTTTGGAATCTAAAAAATATATAAGGCATTCTATTTTGGAATACTAATGATCAGATTTCTATTCTTTTTAGAGATTTAGATAACAATGAGGAATGGATTCTATCTAACATTTATGCCCCAAACTCAAAAAATGCTCAAAATAGACTATGGGAAGACCTCCTCTATTTCTAGAGGGCTTGTGAAAGATGGAAATATATTTTATCTAGTGATTTTAATACCAAACTTACTCCCAAGGAAATAATAGGGGGACTAATAGACCTCACTAAAAACATGCTATATTTTAATCACTTCATCTCAAGAGTGGGTCTAGTGGATGTAGACCTAAAAGGAAACCCTTTCACTTAGTCCAATAGGAGGATAAGAGAGAACCTAATTCAATTCCACATTGATAGGGTTATAATCTCCTTAAATTGGGACATCTATTCACAAACAATCTCTCTTCCTTATCTAGAAATGGTTTTGACCACAATCCCCTAATTTTTAAAGGACAAAAACCTCAAAACCTAAGAAAATTCCTTTTAGATTTTAAATCATGTGCCTCTACCACCCAAACATGATTAAATTATTAAAGGAATGGTTAAATAATCCTTCTCGAGTACTGATATGTATATTTTAACCAAAAAACTAAAATTTCTCAAAGTAAAGCTAAAAATATGGAACCAAAAAGTCTTTGGGGACATTTTACCATAAAAAAGGCTTCAGAGAAGGAATTAATGATAATTGAAGAAATTTCAACTTTGGAAGGTAATAATGAGAATATTTACTAAAGTGAAGAAGAAATTTTTATCCAAATCCATAAATTAGAGGCAAGGGAAGAGATTTACTGGTGACAAAATCTAGGTGCACTTGGCTAAAGAAAGGGGATAGAAGCACTAAGTTCTTCCATCACTCAATGGCTAGACATAGGAACATGAAAAAAAAAACTCAATTAAAATTAGATAATGGTAATCTTAGCGAATAAGATGAGGACATATCCTCTTACACAATTTTTTTTCAAAAATCTACTCATAGAAGGTCTCTTAGATGAATAGATGGTTGATATTAATTTGAATAACTTCAATAAGGTTATTTATGATTCTAACAATGCTACTCTTACCAAAAACCCATCACCAAAAGAGGTAAAAAATATCATGTTTATGATGGAGGGATTTAAGTCCCCCAGCGCTAGTGGCTTTCCCCCCTTTTTCTTTAAATTTTTTTGGGATATTGTCCACATTGAAGTTTAGGCAATAGTGAGCAAGTTCTTCTAATCCAAAACTATTATAAGAGAAATGAACAATAATATTTTGGTCCTTAATATAAAAAATCTATGATCAAACAATCTAAAATATTTCTACCCAATCATCCTATGTAATACAACTTACAAAATTTTCTTGGTCATCTTGGTGAAAAGAATGAAACATCTCCTAGATAAAGTTATTGGGGAACAACAAGGTGCATTCATAGCTGGGGGATAAATAATAGATGGGATCATCTTAGTGTATGAATCCATCCACTCTATCTTAAAATACCTAAGATAATGAATGTTTATTAATATGGACATGAACAAAACATTTAATCAAGTCTCCTAGTATTTCTTAATGAAGATCCTTAAGAAATTAGGATTTAATTAGGACATGAGGAAAATCATATAGAACTACATTTCCACTCCCAATTTTCCATAATCTTGAATGGATTCCCTAGAGGTTTTTTCTCAGCTTCAAGAGGTTAATGACATGGGGACCCTCTTTCCCCATATATTTTCATCTTAGTGGTAGAAACCTTGTGGAGAAGCATACTAAAAGATCATACATAAGGTATAATCAAAGGAATCTCAATAGTGTTTAATATCAAACTAATAACCCATGAAAAATTTGTATATGACATGATAATCTTAAGATAAGATTCAGTAGATGAAGCTATAAAACTAAAATCCATTATCAAAAACTATTAATCTATCTCTAACTAATGATTAAACTTCCACAAGAGTTCCCTTTTATTCATCAACACTCCTACGATCTTGTAGAAAAGGATTTAAGGAATTATGGAATGTTAGGTGAGTTAATTACTGGTAACATATTTGGGCATTCAACTATTAGAAGGCAAAATAGAATCTGATCTCTATAATCCACTCATTGATAGAATTCAAAGAAAAATTTAAGGGTGGAAAGGACACTTTCTTAACAAGGTGGGAAATTTTTAGTTGCTCAAAGCACCAATAATAAGTATCCTAGTATACTTAATGTCAATATTTTAGATACCTAACAAGGTGTAAAAAATATATAACAAATTCAAAAAAAAATCTTAAAGAGGGTTATCAAGGACCATTTCAAGTTTCACATGGTCTCTTAGGAAAAATCATACCTACCTAAAGAAAATGGGGGATTGGAGTTCATAATTATTAATTCCATGAATCGATCCCTCATAAAAAAATGGGATGAAAGATTACAAAAAAATATAGAGAATGGGACAAAGTCAAGGCCAAATACTTGGAAGATTTTGAATAAGGTTACCTACTCTAGGAATAAGGCCTAGATAATGGATCTATCTTTTGGAAAGCCATCGATAATTTTAAAGACCTACTTATAATAGGAATTAAATTTTGAATCAAAGATGGGGATAAAATTGATTTCTAATAGGATGTCTGGATGTACACCCTTCCCCTCTCTTCATAAGGTATTCAGGCTAATTTATGTGTGGAATTTAAGGAAAGATGGGGTGCCAAAGTTAGAGATTATTGGGATGAGACTAAGGGATATTTTTTTTTGAAAATTCCACCTCATTGAAGGTTGAAATATTGAAGAAGCCTAGGTGGTTTAGAATCTCAATTCTTCCATGAAATAAGTTCACACCCCATGTTCCCTAAGGAAGATCATTTTTGTGGGTGGCTGCAAATAGTGGGAAGTACTTGATCTCCTTTGGACATGATATTGATCTAAATATATATTATCAATGGAACTACTAGAAAGATTTATGGATTAAACACTTGACTCTTAAGGTAAATTTATTCTTTTGGTTGCCTGCTCAAGATAAGATCCTAACCATGGACAACTTGAAAAAAAGAGGACTCATCATCCCTAGATGATACCCACTATGTAGGGAAGTTGAGGAATTTGTTCATCATTTATTTCTATCATGTTTATTTATATCATGCCTATTTGATTTGATTTTTAATAAATTTAATCTCTCATGGGTTAAACTATACAACATTCTTGATCTTATTATGCAATGGAAACCTCCTTGGATCCTTTCATCCTTATCCTCCCTTTGGAAATATTATCACCAAATATTTAAATTTATAGGATGTTTTTAAAGCCTAATTTAATATTTGGGAAACATTATAAAACCTCTAGGTATATGGGTTGCATATATTAGAGATAGATGTCTAGGTTTAAGGGCTAGCTCCCTACATTGATCCTTAAGTGCTTATCACCTACACTAACCGATTACTTGGATGAAAAGGGAAATAAGTAGATATGAAATAATTATACTCTAATGGGGTGATACACTAAAAATTTCTCCACTATATTATCATACTATTTCACTAAGAGATAGGATCTACAACACTAACATCAAAGTCTTAGAATACTCTACCATTATTCAAACATGGAGGTGATATGCATGAAAAATACTCATGGTAAGTGAACCAGAGATTAGTTATAGAAACTAAGGCTAATTTTAAATTTTAAAATAGACCCATACAATTTAAAACACTTCATGTGACCTACTACAATGGAACAACTTGCGTCAAATAATGAAGGATTGAGATAAAGCAAGGATGGACATCAATCACTTGACTATTTATTATGCATATCTTTACACACTTTTACAAGAAATTTTATGAACTCAAAACCAAATTGAATGCATATTTAAAATTCAAATTAAAATATCAAACTATCATGGGTTTTCCATACAAGGTATGAAATTAGAATACAAGAGCTAAAATGGCTTATATTTATAGAATATAAGAAGGGAGAGAAGAAAATGGAGTTCAAATTTCACAATACCACTTTTTAAGGCATAATAACTAGTTACATATCAGAGGGATGAAGTATAGAGTATAGATATAAAAGGACCTCATGGATAAATATCTCTCAAAATCTTTAAAACTCTCCAAAACTACCATAGGGGTCTTCAAATGGTCTTCTTGAAATTTAATTCATGATTAGGCCTCTCTTAATCACTACAAACAAGAATAGGGAGAGATGACACATGTTAAATATCAAGGAATAAATAGAAAAAAGATTAAATGTGCATCATATACTTTCTTAACCATTGATATTCTTCTGGACACTTGTTTTCACCATTTATAGTCACCATCACTAACCTTATATGTTTATCCTCACATTTGTAATCAAGATGGCCTTCAATTATTCAATTAAATCCATTTAGTGGGTGTTATGACACCTTTAAAGAGTCTCCTTTCCTTCCAATTCATGAATTATACCTTAAAATGTCTCTTAATTAGACTTATCATCCTCATACATGGCAGTCATTCTCCATTCTCACTATCTACCACAAACAAGCTAAAGCGAATGAGTTCACAAAATGCATTTTATACATAATTATGGTAAGAAATGGATATATGGATTTATGAAAAGTTTTACTTGACCTCCTTAATTGACTCTCACCTTTTCATTCTACTTTTTACTTCTAAAACACATAAAATCATGTAAGAAACCCTATTTTTTACTATTTTGTATAGTGCTTGCATGGACCAATTGGTGAGTGAGTATATTGAGAGAGTAATAATCAAGATGCAAGCACTTACCAAGATAAATTACTCCTATAATAATTTCCTTTCATTTTTTCCCCATCAAGTCAAAACTAAGGGTTTGGGAGGGTTTTAGATGGTTTAGACTCTTAACAATGATTCATAAAAATTTAATGTATAAAATATTAAAAAAATCCACAAAATAATCATATATGACCCACTTCAACTATCCCTATCTCCTTAGACTCCCATGTACCTTTTTCATACAGTTGTGAGCATCCAAAGATATCCTATCGAGATCCTTAAGTGCATTCTATATACCCTACAATAGTTTTGATCCAAAAATGACTAACTAGAGTAATATCTCTACAATCCAATGGTTCCAAAAAACCTATACATACCTCTAAATATGATAAAGTGTGTGGGAATGTTCATCTTGCCTTGTATGTGAGATTAAACCCCTTTATGGCTTTTGGCTGAGTCAAGGGCTAATAGTCCTCACTATTCTTTATTTTTCATTACCACCTTTTAGTGGTTTGTTGTGACTATGAGGTATTCTCCATTTTGTTTCTTTATTTAAACAACTCCCCACACCCTTTTATAGTGTCACAACACTTCCCAACACATCCTCTATCATCTCCATACTAAACTTGCAAGGTAGTCTATCTAGGAGTACCCTATGTCTAAGATAAAATAGAGGGAACTTACCCTATTATTTTAGTGAAAATTATATTAGCGAGGGATGAAATTGGTCATGGGGATCCTCTATGAAAAATTTAAAGGTTATATCACTTCTACAGGGTCATTAACTCTCTAATTCCTCAAGATAGACTTCTCAAAGCTAGTGATTATTTGTAAGATTAGTGTCTAACTATAGGTTGAATGTTAAAACCTAAATTTGATCTATCTCCTTGACCTAAACACCATTTTAATTTGTCATCACCACTATTAAGGTATTCTTAAACATTTAAAACACCCCATACTTCTAGAAACTCCTCAAACCACACTCTCCATGACTAGGCTTAGTTTATAGACTTTAGCAGATTGTATGTGTTCATTTCAAGAAAATGAAACCCTTTTATAATTTTTATGTTCTCATTAAATTTATCTAGCCTCATACCATATCTATACACATTCATATCATGCCCTAGGACCGAGGCAATCTCTAAACTATTATGCTTTCAATGCACTATCATACTATAGTCATCCTATAGGTGCCATTTTTAGACCAAAATGGGCCCCTATAGTTGGTGTTTTCATGATTTATCCCTATTATTAAATACATTAGGCTCAATTTAAATTAATTTAGGTCATCTCCAACATTTTTTAACTCATCTATACCCATAGGTCTAGTCAACATCCAAACTATATACTCTTAGTATATTATCAGTCTATAGTCTAGTTATAGGTGATCATTTTGATAACAAAAGGACCCTTGTAGGTGGATATATATGTATGAATAAGGTATTTCAACTCATATAATTTTTCCTTAGGTCTCCAAACTCATATATCATCAAATGAGGTCACTTTTCCTAAAGGTATGCTTCCATAGTGTCATATGGTGATGTAAGGCCATTTGAACTCAAAATAATGTAGACTGTACTAAAAATCTATAGTGATATAATGATTGAAATGGAAAACCTTTCTATACAACCTTATTTTGATCAAAAAACCATCCTATCATGTCAAACTACTACCCTCATGCTTGGGATACATGATAAAAACCACCAAACTTATCTAGACCTCAGATTCTCTGTTATGAGAGGATCAAACGTAGGGTAAAATCCCTAATTCAAAAAGTTTAGGGTAAAGAATCCCTTTAGAAACTTTTTTTAATTATGAGCATGGATTCAATTATGTTTGTCACCTTATGACTCCACCATGATCACCATGACACTTTTAATGTTTTGGACCTTAATGAAACTTCAAACTAGTTCAAATGCCTTTATTTAACTCTTCTTAGCATATGTGGAAGCTACTTGTAGGTGGACATCAACTCATTGAATATGTACATTAGAGAATTATTTGTATCAACCAATCTCAAACCTTTTAAATAGTTAAAACTTGAATGTTTACCCTTTATGATACCTTTTAACACCTTAAAATCTCTATGCCTAATCATCATGACTATGCAAGGCTCTTTTTCACCAGACTATAGGTGGTAATCATAAAGCAAACTAACTGTGTGTATCTTTCTTGACTATGTTCTTCACATGAAACACTCTTAAAACTAATATTTGAAATGATATTTGATTACCATGACATATGAAAAGTGAAAAAATCATGTCCCCTTTTGTTTAAAACCATTATAAGAAAGAGAAACCTCTGTAGTTGATGAAACCTACCTACAGACTATGATGGTGCCTGACACTAGTAAAATGAGATGATTTTACTCATAAATTATCCTCCACACATGAAATCAAGGATGGAAACCATAATAGAATAAAATCACACTCTCTAACACCATGTAAAACACTCAATTTGTATGGACCAACTCAAATAGATAGGAAACCATATGTTGATGGGGATGAGTATGCAAAAATGAGTGGCATACCTCCTTAAGAATGGTTCATAGAGCCTGGTGTACCAATCTTGAAACTCTTCACATGAATTTAGAGTGTAAAAATATTAATTCTATCCCTTAATAGAATTGACCCATTTCATTTCTTGTTGTCCATACTAAAACAAAATTGAATGACTATTTCTACTTCCCTAAGAGAGTGATGGAGGAATAGAATGATTTTTTACCATTTTTGAGATCTTAAAAGATGAATAAGAGTGGAAATGAGTTTAATTTACTTTAAATGTCACTTCAAATAATTTGACATGTGCCAAAACTCCTACATAGGCCATACAACAATTAAAAACTACCTTCTCTCAACTATTTTCTTGATTTTTAACTTAGCACCTACAAATTTTTAGTTTTGACTAGCATATATAACAAGAATCTAACATGTATGATGTTGAAAGACACATTTAAATACTTATATTTAATGGTAAACCATACAATACTCATAAATGACTCAAATATGATGTTGAATGACATGAAATGACACAAGGAATAAAAGTGAATATGACCAAGGCTAAAGACACATCAAATTACATCCTTAAGACTATGGTACACCATATTACACCTTATAAGACCCTTATAACATGTTTTTAACTATAGGTTCTTGACTTATTTTGACTTGTGGTCAAAATAGTCAAGATTCTTGGCAATTTCCTAGGGGTGGTAATCTAGCTATGCCAAAGACCAGTACCCTACTCCTATCCATTGGGATATGGAGTCACCTATACACAAATTATACATTGAAATGCCTTTGAAACCACACCAAAAAAACCAAAACAAACACACAAAAGACAAGACACTAAATGAAATAAACATGTTTTTAAGATCACGTGTAGTACACACATAATAGGAGAAAAGAAACCCCTATCCTAATATTCAAAAGACCTCAAGATTGAGGTGAATAACAACTAATTATGCTTAAACTAGGGTCAAGTATGGTTCCTCTTTCATCTTTTCTGATCCATGAAATCAACCTAGAATGTGAAGCATGATTTTCAACAAATACTTGCTCATGTTGATGGTTAAAAAGATTACCATCCTTGGTTCTTATTCTATCTACAAGTATATTTATTGGAGCTCTCAAGGATGTTATATTTATGCCTCCAATAATATTTTTTGAACTTTTAGCCTTATTGACTTCTGCTAAGTCTGATTTCCACTTTTCAAATTGAGTGTTAGGAAGCATGACATCTATCTCAATATTACCTTCCTCTTGGACATGATATACATGATATGTATATTCTTCAAGCTTATCTTTATTATTCTCTAACACATATGAGAGTGGATCAATATTAGGTTGAGGTGTTAGTTTTCCCTTAAACATAAAATCTTCTATTTTGGGTTTACTAGACTTTCTCATAGTTGTAACTTATTTAACAGTAGTAAGACACTCAACCACATGTTTGACAAGACATTATTCCACTTTATTGTTAAGCTCTATATGGAACTAAACAACTTGATTTTTAGATTCATTAAAAAAACCTACTATTAGATTCACACTTCTTAGGAGAAGAGGTTGACTTACCCAACTATTCAAACTCTTGACTTATGGCATTAAACCTTTTCCATAGGTCATCATAATCCTCATGGATATCATGCTCATGGACTCCTTACTCAAGTTTATGTAGAAATACATTGTTCTTATCACCATAGTGATTTATCATGTTTTGAAATCTATCATCATCATACATGTCAATCAAGTGATTTCCTTTAACAACTTATGATAAATAATGGTCAATGCTTACCTCAAATTACTCATATGCTCCCTCATATATGATATAGGTACCAAGATTAGTTTTCTCAAAATAGGTGTTTGGATCTTTTCCATAGGTGTATTCATAATACTCATCCAAAAATAGATCAGATATTCCATCAAGTCTAGAATATGTCCCATCATCTACTATAGACTACTGATGATCATTAATAACATAATTCAAATTGGATCTTTCTTCTATATAGGGCTCAATGTGAAATTTAGCTAATGGTTAAGTTTTAATGCTTACCTTTGATCCATACCTTATCTTAAAGGCCAAAAAAGACTAATTATCTAAGAGGTAGAATCCTACCTTGGATGTGAAATCACTTGAGAGGCAAATAGAAAAGTGGGTAGACAAGTCAATAACCACAATGTCTTAAAGGTTGGGGAAGTTAGCATAATCATGAAATAAGAATCAATCCTTCGACCAATCCTACTAATTTAGTAGGGTTCACATCAAGTTGAAGCACCCCTTTAATATGTGGTTTATATGTTATGCCCAATGTGTGAACTCAAACCTTGGGCATCACTAAAGTGCTAGCTCTGCTATCAACTATGTAGTTATGAATAAGTTTGTCCCCCATAATAAGCATAAGGTAGAAGGGTGGGGGATTATTAGATTTAATAAGAGGTTATACAATGTGACATAATAAATCTAAACCAAATTCCATAAATTAGAGATATAGGACCCCATTTAACTATCCCTAGCTCCTTAACTCCCATGTATCTTGTTCATACAGTTATGACCATCCAAAGATAGCTTATTGAGCTCTTTAAGTACATTTTGTGTACCCTAAGATAGGTTTGAGCCAAAAATGATTAACTTGAGTAATATGTCTACAATCCAATAATTAAAAAAATCCCTATACATCCCTCTTAATAAGATAAAATGTGTGAGAAGATTCATCTTGCCTTATAAGTGAGATTGAACCCCTTTAGGGCTTTAGGCCTAGTCAAGGCCTATTAGGCCTGACTATGTTTTGTTTCTCATTACCACCTATAAGTGTTTTTATATTAATATGAGGTATTTTCCATTTTTTAATTCTTTAAATAACTCCCCACACCCTTATACATTGTCTCAACACTTCCCAACACACCCCCTATCATCTCCATACTAAATCTGCAAGGTAGTATGTGTAGGAGTTCCCTCTATCTGAGATAAAATAGAGGGAAATTACTCTATTATATATATAATAATTATATCATGGAGGGATAAAATATGTCATGGGGACCCTCTATGCAAAATTGAAAGGATAGATCACTTCTGCAGGGTCATCAACTCTCCAATTCCTCAAAGTAAACTTCTTAAAGCTAGTGACTATTTGTAACATTAGGGTCTAACTATATGTTGAATGTTGAAAAATACCCTTTATCTATCTCCTTGACCTAATCACCATATGAAGTGTTCATCACCACTATATATCACCCCATACTTCTATAAACTCCTCAAAGCACACTCTCCATGACTAAGCTTAGTTTATAGACTCTAGTAGACTGTAGGTGTTTATTTCAATAAAATGAAACCCTTGTAGGCTATTTTAAACCATCTGTATCATTTTTAGGTTCCCATTAAAGTTATTTAGTCTCATATAATATTTTTACACATTCATATCATGTCATAGGACCAAACCAATCTCTTAATTTTTATGCTTTCAATACATTGTCATACTACAATCATCTTGTAGGTGCCATTTTTAGATCAAAAGGGGCCCATTTAGGTGGTGTTTTAATGATTTATATTAGTTTTTAATGCATTAATATCTCATTTAATTAATTTATTTCATCTCCAACTTTTTTTCACTCATTTCTTTTATAGGTCTAGTCAACTTTCAAATTCTATACTCTTAGTGTCTTATCAGTCTACAATCTAGAATTAGGTGATCATTTTGATAAAAAATGGACCCCTGTAGGTGGAACTCTATGCATGACTAATATGTTTTAAACCCTACAATTTTTCCTTAGGTCCATACCCTAATATATCAAAAAATTATATCATTTGGACTAAAGGTATGCTTTCATCATGTCATATGTTGATGTAAAGCCATTTTAACTCAAAATGTTATAGAGTATTTTGACAGTCTATACTTATAGAGTGATTTAGATGAATAAAATTTGTATACAACCTTATTTTGATCAAAAAACAAACCTATCATGTCAAATCACTACCCCCATGCCTAGGATTCATGATGAAAATGACCAAACCTGTCTATACCATAGATACTTTACTATGAGAGGATCAAAAGTAGGGTAGAATCCCTATTTTAGAAAGTTTAAGGTAAAGAATCCCTTTAGCAACTTTCTTGACTTATGATCATGGATTAAAGTCTATTTTTCACCTTATATGACTCCACTATGATCACCATGACACTTTTAATTTTTTGGACCTCAAAGAAACTTCAAACTAGTTTAAATTCCTTCATTTAACTCTTCTCAACATATTTGAAAACTACCTGTAGGTGGACATCAACTCACTAAATCTATGCATTAGAGAATTAGTTGTCTCAACCAAACTCAAACCTTTTAAATAGTTTAAACTTTATTATTTGGAATTTATGAGACTTATTAGCAACATAAAATCTACATGCTTGATCATCATGACTATGCAAGGATATTTTCCCCCAGACTATAGGTGGCAATCATAAAGTAGGCTGACTATGTGTATCCTTCATAACTATGTTATACACATGAAACATTCTTAAGACAATTTTTTTAAAGGAGAGATTATTACCATGACATATGAGAATTAAAAAAATCATATTCCTTTTTTTTTGAAACCATTATATGAAAGAGAAATCTTCACAATTTGTTAAAATTGATTACAAACCATGATGGTGTCCCTCACTAGAAAATTGAAATGATTTTGCTCATCAATTCTCTTCTACACATGTAATCAAGGATAAAAACCATGAGAGAAGAAGTTAACTCTCTCTAAAACCATGTACAATACTTGGTTTGTATAGACCAACTCAAATAGAGAGGAAAACATGACATGATGCGGATGAGTATGCAAAAATGAGTGGTAGACCTCATTAGCAATGGTTCATAGAGCCTGGTATACCAATCCTATAAATCTTATGTTGAGCTTGGAGTGGAAAAATATTAATTTCATCCCTTAAGATAATTTGACCCAATTCATCTCATGTTGTCTATACTAAACTAAAACTGATTGAATTTATGCTTGCCTAGGAGAGCATTAGAGGAACAAAATGGTTTTTTGCCATTTTTGAGATATTCAAAGTTGATTAAGTATTGAAATGAGTTAAAGGGACTTAAAAGTTAATTAAAAATATTTCCAAATGACTGGAATCTCTTGAATAGGCCATACAATAACTAAAAACTACTTCTCTCAACTATTTTCTTAATTTTCAACTTAACACTTACAATTTTTTAGTAATCACTACCATATTTGCCAATTATATGACATATAGGACATTTAAAGACACTTTGGAACAATTATATTTAATGGTAAACTATACAAGCCTCATAAATGACTAAAATATGACCTTGAATGATAGTAAATGACACAAGGACTAAATGTGAATATGACCAAAGCTAAAGACACATCAAATTACATCGCTAGGACCATGTTACACCCTATAAGACTCCTATAACAAGTTTTCAACTATAGGGAGTTGAATTATTTTGACTTGTGGTCAAAATAGTTAATAGGAACCTTGCCCTCCCAAACTAGTTTTGGAGTGTTTGGAAAGATCATAATTATAGTCTATTCTAAAAAAAAAATCATCAAACAAAATTTATATCCCTCCATCTTTATCATTCCATTATTGAGAATTAGAGATCGTTCCCTCCCATAAAAAAAAATCTAGGATCTACCTCTGAATAACTAATCTTAAAAAATTGGGAGGTAAATTGGGAAGTAGTACTAAAAACAAGGTCTCCTTCCAAATAATTGGTACACAAAAATGTTATGTGGAAGTATTCACCTAAAGGTTTGGTTAAGATAAACTTCGATGGAGCCTCAAAAGGAAATCTAGGCCCTACAGGTGGGGAAGGATCCATAATAAATCTATAGGAAATGTTGATTGTTGTTTATGCAAGACCCTTAGGAATTTAGACAAACCATGTGGCCAAATCCAAGGAGTTACTCTAGGGAATTAATCTTTTCACCAGCCTTAATATAAACATAATTGTGATTTAAGGGGATTCCCTTAATATCCTAAATGCTTTAGAAGGTAAAACCACCCCTTCCCACATAATAAAAGCCATAATTGATGATGACAAGTATATTTTAATGGAGATGGCACACTCTTCCATTATTAAAACATACCTCTAAGGGAATGGGATGGTAGACTTACTTGATAATATCTAATTAGGTCTCCCTCTTTTATCTACTTGGTATGTTGGATGCCATGTCCTTTAAAATGTCATGTTAGTTATTCAAAGTAAATTCACTTCTAGATAGGATAATGGAATGAATGTAAAAAATGTGGTTTTTAATTCTTAAGGAAAGGATTTCAAAAATTATAACCCACCATCATTCCACCTCATGGAGAATTAATTACAAAGGGTGGGAGAAATCATGTACTTCAAGTTTTTTTCAAGCCATAATCTCTAAGCCTTACAATTGGAAAATTCTATATTGTCTCTTAGGCTATTATTGAGATGGGTAGAGACATGAACCATCTTGAATCAACTTCCTACTCATAGGTTAGAAACATGAAGAATGATGGAGGAAGATTCACAGAGGAGGCCTTACTAAATTTATGTTGAGGATCAATGACCATGATGCCAACTTATCAAAGGAATTTATTGTAGCATAAAATAAGAAGTTTGTGGAAGTAAAAGGAATTAAAATATCTATAATAGAGGAGATTATTGGTGAATCTATAGGGATGTCATGTGAAGGAAAAAAATCATTCAAAGATCAATAAAAAAATAGGAACTCCTATAGAGGTCTTTTTGCACCAACAAGTTCATTAAAATGGATAAAAAGGGGTTTCCTCACTTGGGTCTTCTATGTCACTAAATTGAAGTATTCTTAAAAATAATTAAGTATTTTATGCTCAAAGGTAAGTATACCCTCATTTTTCCCATCAATTTATCTTTATAAACCATTTTTAGGGTTTCAAAATTATCCTTCATTTTTACCTTTATAAATCCCTAGAGAATATTGCTCTTGCATATCAAATCAAGGAATCAAATCCCATCATTCACAAGGGCCTTACCCTATTACACAGTGAGACAATTATGGGTAAGGAGGATCCACTAGAGGGGTCTGTATGTAATTATAAATGCATGAGATCTAGAAATCAATCCTAGCTCTGAGAAAATAGATCTACTTACACTTTCGATTGGGGATACATTCTTTAATATGGAACATGACCAATATGGATCTTATAAACTTGATTATGGGATCTCTTATCACAATAATGTCACTAGGGAGGGTTATAAATCCTCTAATCAAGCAAAACTATATAATAACCCTAACTAAGTCCTATGTTTTCATATTCACTATACTAATAACAAGCAAAGAAAAAATATAATCTAGTGCTTACCAAAGATTGTGGCACAAAGTAGGGGGGTAATAAACAAAATCAAACATGCATACAAGAATCATAATTAGGTTATGTAAAGGTAAAACCCTAATGCATGCTGAAAAAGAGTAATATTATTCAAAATCTAGTACTTATGTTACTTCTATCTACTAAAGAGAGGAGAAAAGTTAGAGATACTTGGAAGATGAACCCGTCGAGACTCAACTTCTCCCTTATCTAATGTTGCTTTATAAGAGGTTTTTTGGCTTGTAAGGATCACTAAGAAAGGCCTAAACATCCAAAACTTCTAATAAGACTAGATTTTAATTCAAGTATAAACCTTAAGCTAAGACTCTTTAACTATAATGGTGGAAGAATATAATGGTTTTTAATAAATCTTGATGTCTGTCTAATAATGGAAAAATGGATGTGTTTCTATAGGTGGATCTAACCCTAAACCCTTTAAAAAATTGGTTGATAGGGTTGACCCAATCGACCTACTATCTTTATTGACAAAAACTTATTAGATCACAAGCTAGGTCATCTAAGAGCTGACTTGGAACCTAAATGAGTTTTAACAAGAAGCGTACAAGGTCAACGTAGTGGACTAGTCATATACACTGTCAAAATGGGTTTTAGGTTAAGAAGAGGGATAATGAAGGTGGCAAATGATTGGAAGAGTGTGAAAATATGAGTCAAATTTTAGGGGAATTTCTTAAAGATATGTTTGGATTAGTGACAAGTGGAAATAAGGGACAACAATTCTACAAAGCACCAATGGTCTACCCACCACTTTCTCAATGCACCCTTTAAGGTGTGCACTTAGAAATATTAAGACACTATAGATTCCCTCAAGATAAAAAGAATCATTATGTGTTAAAAATTTTAAAATATTTTGTATATATATGCCCCACTCAAAGTTCATCACATGTCACTTAGGCACAACAAGGGATGGCGCTTTAAGAAATAACATAGTAACACACAACGTTGAGGTAAAAAAAAGGTTTTAGTATTTTAAAGCAAAAGTAACTAAAATTAATGTCTGAAATGGAAATAACTAAAAAATTAAAATGTGTGTGTACCTTGACTTACCTTTATTGCTAGATGGTTATTTTTTGTGTTTTTAGTTTTAATTGTGGAGGGCATAAAAATTGATTTTGACAAACCCAATAATACAAAACTAAAGATAAAAAATAAACAAACATAAGAAATCTAAGATAAATGGTACTATGTGGATAAGACGTACCTATAATTTGGAAATTTGGGGTGACAATTTTTATGTTAGATCAAATGACCAAGTCAAAATTTAGAGTAAATTGGGTAACTAAAAAACCAAGGCTACTAAAGACCAAAAAATGGAAACAAGTAATCCTTAAGTAGGAAAGGCCAACTCACCAAATCAAACTAAAGATAGATGTTGAAAAAGTATGGTAATCAAACATTAATGTAAAAAAAGTAACAATCCTTACTTAAATAGAGATGGGCAAGAAAAAATGGTAAAATGACATTGGTGAGGGAGCAGTAAC
The DNA here is from genome assembly GCA_037957365.1 of Torreya grandis. Taxonomy (NCBI): domain Eukaryota; kingdom Viridiplantae; phylum Streptophyta; class Pinopsida; order Cupressales; family Taxaceae; genus Torreya; species Torreya grandis. The sequence continues at coordinate 1,963,597 of JARHVA010000694.1, forward strand.
AATCCTTACTCAATCATCAATGGAAAAAGGGTGCATAAAATAGAAACCAACATTGATGAGTGAGAAGTAACAAGCCAACTTCACTCAACAATTGTAAAAGTACATGAAAGTATAAATAGACTTAGGTTTCTATAAAAAGGGTAGTACAACAAGGATAAATGGTAAAAAGAAATCAAGACATATCTATAAATGTAGAGCTATGGTGTAAATAAAGTAATCCATAGTTGATCAAGCATATTATTTTGTTCTAAGGGTAGATAAAATTGAAAACAAATAGTGATAGCATGTTTTTAAGATGCGAATAAGAAGGAAGTATAGAATAGAGAAAACAAATTTAGAATCACAAGTTGCCTATTAAGGGGGGAAATGAAATTGGTGGAGGGGAGAATGAAGGAAAAACCAAGGTAGAGGAACTCTTTATCAAAGTCAAGACACTCATATTAGGTTTGTCAAAGTAAGAGGATTATCAACCTTAAGGACTTTTAAGAATTTATCCTAGCCACACAAGTATTAGGTCAATAAATAAAGTATGTAGATCATCAAATGGAGACTATATGCATGAAAATTAAAATGGACCTACCTTCTCAAAATGTGTTCCCCATTCCTCAGGACCCCTTATATAGCCATGAATATACTACTAAGATTGAGTACTTGCATGAGAAAGTAGGTAGCACCATAGATTTTTTTGAATTCTATTATTCCAATATACTAGTTTACCTCACCCCAATAGACCTCAACTCTATTGTGAGGCCAACTATGGAGTTTGAGATTCAATTGGAGATAGGATATGTGCTTGTAATCATGTCTTTTAGTGTGATGTTAAATTTTTAGATTTGTATGTTTCATTTTGTATATCATTGCCTTTTGTTTAAAATGATTTGGATTTCAAATTTCTTGATGTACTTTTTTGTTCCTTCTCCAAAGGAATTTGGAAATATAAACATGGGTGCTAAAGATGAATTTCATTTTAATACATAGGACTTGGTTTCTAAGAGAGAGAACTTTAGAGAGCATGGTGTCTAAGAATATCATAAATCTAGGTGAAATAAAAGTGTTATCTTGACTTTGATCTTGTTTTATCTAATGCGGAGTGAAAGGGAAGGAAATAAAAAGGAATGAAACATGAAACAATTTTAATTACTTCAAATCATAAAAAATGTGACAAAGGGTGAAAAATGGATACAATGATAGTAAAGAGTGATTACTTATCATAATAATGAGGTAAATGTAGTAAAATGTACTAACATAGATTTTTGTGTAGAATTTATCTAAAAAAGAAGCAAAAGCCAAAGTTGAGAACAAATATCAATAACTTGTAACCATTACAAAAAAAATCTAGATAAGGATTAAAGAGATGGTGATTTTAAGAGGAAGGTCAAGTCCTATCCATGGTCTTAAACAACACCACATAAAATAAAAAACCCATGAGGGTGCTAGAAAGTATTGGAAAAATAGAGGTAAGAAAAAAGATGGTATTTATGAGGAAGGCAAGGTCTTATCAATGGTCTTACACTGAAATTCATAAATTATAAACCCAAGGGGTGCCAAAAAACCATGTCACAAGTATTAAAACAATGAGGATAAAATTATATCATGAGGAAGACTAGGTCTTATCCATGGTTTTACAATGCAACTCATGATAAAAAGCGAAACCAAAAGAACAAAAATAAGGACTAAGGCTTTTAAAAATAAAGGGTTGTTGTAGAGGGTGAGACCCATGCAAATTTCTTAAAAAAGGTGTTAGATATATATCATATAGAAATCATGAAAAATAATGGATGGATTAGGCAAAATACATCTTGAGTAATTATGCATTAGTGGGATCTTTGAAAACATGACATTCATTGGTTTGAAGGTGATAGGTACTTCAACCAAGAATGTCTTTGACATAATATAGGCCCCACCTTTTTTGGGAATATTTACCTTCTTTGTCATGAGTGTAGTCTAATTTTTGGATAAGATCACCAACATTAAATGTGTGAACTTTAACTCATTTATTATGTTGTTTAGGAATGCAAGCCTTGTATTAGTGATTATGTTGCAAAACATAAATATGGTGTTCGTCAAGAAGATCAAGAGTATGAAGGTGAGATTCACATAATTATTCATCAAGTATGATACCATGAAGATATATATATAGAGGGAATCTCAACTTATAATGGAAGGACTGAATTATATCCATACATTAGAGAGAATGGTATTGCCCCTATGGTAGTACCTATGTTAGTGAAATAGGCCCCAAGAGTAGGATAAAGGTGAATGTGCCAATCCATGTAGGTTTCATGAAATTTATTTTGGGTAATTTTATTAATATTTTTTTGGTGGCCTCAACCTATCCCTTACATTATGGATGATAGGGCGTAGATAATTTGTGATTGATCTTAAATTTAGCACAAAGTTATTTGATATATATATATATATATATATATATATATATATATATATATATTTAGACACACACACACATATATATACATACATATATATATATATATATATATATATGTATACATATATATATGTATATATATATATATATATATATATATATATATATGTATACACATATATATATGTATATATATATATATATATATATTTGAAATTACCACCATTATCTAAAATGATAGTATGAGAGGCACCAAAGCGATAAATGATTTGATGAATAATAAATTTAGAGATGATGTTGTTAGTGATATTAATAGGGGCATAACCTTGACCCATTTGGTAAAATATTTTGTAGCTATGATTATAAACATATGTCCATTTTGAAATGGAGGTAAATTATCTACAAGATCTAATCCCCACATGGAAAATGGCTAGGGAGATTCTATAGTTTAAATATCAACTATAGGTGAATGAATAAAATCATCTTAAAGTTGGTAAAGAGTACACATTTTAACAAATTTGATGGCATGATTTTCAAGAGTGGGCCAAAAGTATCTCATACATAGGAATTTTTAGGATGTAGCATGTCCACTATAGTGGCCACCATGCCCCTGTGTGCTTGTTCAAGGAGAGGAGAAACCTTATATTTCATAACATAATAGATCAATACCTTCAACATTATGATAATATAAGATGTTATATAAAAATACATTCTTAAAAGCATATTTTTTAATGTGAGTCTTTTCACAAGAATCTAAGTTGGGAAGATAAGTTTGGTGTTCCAAAAATTGAATGATGTCTTTATACCATGGGCTTTGTTAGAGGGTGTTAGCCTCAATGTGGCAAATAAGTGAATCATGTGGTTGAATAAAGGATGGATATTTTACTATTTAGATAATAAAATTAGGATTGGTAAGAACTTTTTTTGGATGAATAAGAGATGATAAAGAAATGGAGTCAATAATATAACTTTTAGCTCAAGAGATAGGCTCAATGGTGAAAGAAATGAAAATTTTGACGAGAGTATTTGAAATTTGATAAGTAATGAGATTATCAATTTTGCATTGGTAATCACCATTGAATTGGTGGAAAATGAAATATGAATCACCTAAATCATGTAGGTATTGGATATCTAAATCATGAACAACTCTCATGCCTAAGATTAAAGCTTTGTACTCTGCCATGGTGTTAGTGACATCAAATGTTATGAAAAAATATAGAGGGGTGATTTTTCTAAGAGGTATTGTAAGAATACAACATGACCCAGATATTTGAAGGCATTTTCACCATCCAAGTGAAGGTTCTAAGTATCCTCATGTAAATCAATAATGATTTTAGGAAGTTCTTTGATAACTAGTTTCAATTTAGTAGTATAAGGGAGGATAGATGATTCATCAAGGTTACTTGTTTCAAGATCAGTAGTGAAGTTATGGAAGTAATATTTAATAAATATGTCTTGGTTAAGACCTTAAATATATAAGATATTATCATTAGGAAGACTATCTTTAAGGTGATTGGTAATGGGCATAAGAGCTATGGTAAGTTGATCAGCTATGATTTCTCCTTTGAAAACCTTTTGAGTAATAATTCAGAGATTAAATTCCATAACGATGACCATCCACTTGAAAATTATGTCTCCAAGAAGAAAGGATTTAGAGAAGAAGTAATGAAGGGGATCAGAATGAATGATAACATAAGTGGTTTGATAAAGCATATAATGTCAAAGTTTTTCAGCTGCAAAATATATGATGAGTAAATCACATTTAAATTTTGTGTAACATTTATCATAATCAATGAGGCCTCGACTGATGTAGTAGATGGCATACTATCTTCCAATATCATCTTTTTGGTCAATCATTGCCCTAACTAGTGTTGGTGTGGATTAAGTATAAAGGATTAAAGGTCAATCATTTGAAAGAGGATAAAGTGTAGGTGGATGAACAAAATACTCTTTCATGTTATCAAATGATTTTTGATAAGGATCCATCCATTCTAAAGCATTACCTTTCATAAGAATAAAATTGACAAAGTGGATATAGTAAGCCATTTTAGGGAAAAATCAACTAATTACCCCAATTTTACTAAGATTAGTGTGAATATACAAAATATATTAATGAATAGGCATGTTAACTATAGTTTTAATATTGGTGGGGTCAATTTTAGTGCCATGGAGAGAAACTGAAAATCCTAACAATTTTCTAGATGTAACACTAAAGACACATTAGTAAGGATTTAGTCTAACTTTGTATTTGAGTAGACGGTCAAAGATGATGACAATATTTGAAGTATGAGTCTTGAGAAATTTAGATTTAGAAATGAGTTCATCCACATAGGTTTATACAATTTTGTGTATAAGATGATGAAAGATATGAGTCATTACTCTTTGATAAGTCACTCTATCATTTTTGAGTCTGAAGGGCATTTTAACATAGGAATAGGTACCCCATTCTATGGTGAAAGTTGTTTTATGTTAGTTTTTAAGGGTAATGTGAATTTGATTATACCCTAAGAAACCATCCATAACAGATAAAATTTCCTAACTAGCTATGGAATAGATAATGCCATCGATTAAAGGTAAAGGGAAATTATATTTGGGACATGTGAGATTAAGATTATAGAAATGAATGTAGATGAAAATGACCATGGTTACTTTGTTTGAATGGGGACTATTTTAGAAACCCATAAGAATAATCCACTAGTTTGATAAAATAAGCATTGAGAAGTTTTATAATTTATTTATGACATAAATTTGAAACTCTGAGTGGAATTTTTTTTTGCTTTTGATACATAAGTTTAACATCAAGCTATGTGATGATATTATGCACCACAATGTTAGGTTCAATACTAGGTATGTACTCATAAGATCAACCAAAGATCTCATGATATTTATTGAGAAATAAACTAATTTCTCATGTTCAATAGGTGAAAGTCTGTGAGAGATGGTAATACATTGAGGTCATGATGGAGTACCATATTCAATGCAATTAGTTTCTTTGATAAGCATAGCATTACCATCTTGGAGGTGGTATAGTGCATAAGGTAAATAAGAATGGATTATCTTTAGAATCAATGCTAAAAATGAAGTTTTTGAAACAAGGGTATTTGTTTTTAAAATTTTTAAGTTTGTGATGTTTTCAAGGAAGTTGAGGTTCTCAAGGATGAAGTAATTCAAGAATTGATTCATCGCTAGGTAAAGTGGGAAGAGGACCATAATACTCAATATCTACTTCAAGATCAAGAATTTGATTACCATGGTGATCATATTTAGAATGTATTTGATGGATATATGTGGCCTTGGCATCTAATGTAATCTCAAGAGTAGTAGAAGTAGATGGATCAGATGGGATTGGTATATCATTAGTTTCTTTGATGGTGGAAGAATGAGATGTAATAATGAGATTTGTAGGTGGTAGAGAAGATGCATGTTTTTTTTTAGGTTTGAAAGGTAGTTGTTCTACCACCTAAGGAGTATCAATAAGTGGAGAATTAATAGGATGTATATGACCTTTAGGATATAATTTATGATTTATGGAAATGGTATGGACATCTCATTTGAAATCATGGACTTGAGCTAAGGTTTTTTAATAATGTTGAACATCCAAGTCTTGATATTGAGCTTGAGCCATGATGTAATTATCATCATAGGTTGAACAAATGGTACATGATTGACATTTAGGGGGGGTTATAAGGTGAAATCATAATATTATTGAATTTACATGGAGACATGATTAGAGGGTCATGAAATAATTAGGCCACTCCATAGTCATTGCATGTGAAGGAATCTTCTAGTAAAGAAAGCTCTGGATCATTGCATGGAGGGAGAAAATTAGTGATATCATCAATGATTGGAATAGTATGGTCATGAGGTAATAAAGAAGGAGAAATCCACTTTGATATATAGGGAGGTAGCTTAGTATTATTACAAGTATGTTACAATTAATTAGGCTCAACATCATCCGAATCAACAAGAGTGACTTATAAGTCTAGATTATTGTTGATGAACTTAGATAAGGGAGCATAGTTGATGGTAGGAATGGTAGGGATGTAATATTGATATTTTGGATTAGGAAGTTGAATAATTCAAGGGTTTGGATAAACCTCATTCTTATATTATTTTCCATTATGTAGGAATTTAATGCATTGGCTATCAAAAGAGGTGATGACCCTCATTCTATGAGTTGAATGGTGATCGAGGAGTATGATATAAGATAAGGGTAAATAAAGAACCATAAGTTTAATTCAAATGGTCTTAGGTCTAATATTTATGGGAATCCAAATATAACCAAGTGGATTCTTATTAATTTTATCAAATCTAGATAGGCAATGTGTGTTTGCTTGAGATGTTCCTTATTAAAACCAAGTTATTGGATGAGCCAAAAAGACGTCACATTAATACTAGACCCTTCATCAAATAAATTTTTATGGATAAGCATTGTATTAATCTCTATTTTAATAAATAGTGGTATATCATTTCATCATAATCATGTCTTATTCAATAAATTCAATAGAAGGCTTAGACGAAGGACAAATGGTTTCAATGGTATGCATGTTGATAGGTTTAGGCTCCATAGAGGGTGGTTCTTCATATATAGGATATGGATATTCAATTTCTTGTAATTGTTGAATAAGGAGCTTGTGATGATAAGGGGAAGTATGAAATATCTCTAAAAGTGGAATCTTGCAAGGCATGGAGTTAAGTTCTTTGAGAAATTTCTAAAGGGATTTAGAGGAAGAACTAGTATGAGGTTTATAAGGTAAGGTATATTTTGAAGGAAAGGAAGTTGTTTGGGGTTTGGAAGAAAGATGTGGTTCCTCATGTTATTAAGAAGTTAAATGAGTGGTTTTAGTATCTTTAAGGATTTGTTCATCCAAAGATGGTTTTTTAGGTTTTGTGACATGATCTTTATGAGCTAGTTTGTGATGAAATTGACTATAACTATGTTAACATATTTTAAATTTTTGTAATATTGGTCATAGTCAACATCAATAAAACAAACATCCTTGGAATTTTGTTAACTATTATCTTTGGAAAATGATATTTTGTTATTAGAAGAAGAAACTTTGGAAGATTGTCATTTTTGAGAAGTGGTGTTGTATTCTTGATGATGAAAGTTGATCATAGATTTGTTATTGAAGGAATCACCAAGCATGTAAGAGACACCAAATTTAGTAATCCCTCTACAAGATTCATATGAATGACCAATGATGGCATAGAACCAAAAAAAAATATTAGGTTCATACCACTTAGGAGGATTATTAGGATAAGTAAAGGGTTTAGAGGGTGGTAAGAATTGTTTCATTTGATTCATAGTTAGTGGTATGAAAAAAGATGGGGGAGTGTCAACTTTGGAAACTCCAAGTTTTGTTTGAGGAGTATTGTTAGTGATATCATTGGTAGAAGTTTGAAAAGATACTTTAAGGAATTTAGTATTAGGTTCAAATTACTTCATGAGAAAGTCTTGACGTTTAACATGGTCCAGATCTTCATTAAGTGTTTGAGGAGCAAAAGTATGAACCTTATATTAAAGTGAAAGATTTAAAGAAATTATAAATATTTTAAACAAATTATCATCATTAATGTTATGGTCAGCATAATGGGCTAGAGTTTTCAATCATTTGATAAAATCATGAGCTAATTTGGTGGGAGATTACTTAGCATTGATGAAATGGCTAAGACAATTTTTGGGAAGATCATTATGTTGAAACTATTTGACTATATGATTGAATAAATCCTCAAGTTTCCAAATGGAATATTTGGGAAGTTATTTGTACCATTCTAGTACATCACCAGTGAAGGTTCTAACTAGAAGTTTAGTTATGGTGAATGTATTAGTTTGGATCCACTCTTTGTAAAGATGGGCAAAGGCTTTGAGGAAATATACAAGGTCTTTAGTTCCATCATAATTGATAGTGGGAGATTTATTACCAATATGAATGGACATGACAAAAGGATATAAATTCTCATTTTGGATGTTTTGAGGCTTTTTGTTTTAGATTATGGTAAAAACAGGTTTTGAAGGGACCCCGAAACCCTGATACAAGGAAAGAAAGATGAAGCATAAACGACCACAGGCAAAACATAAAAAAATACTATAGAGAAGTAGCAAGAACAGGTTTTATATGGACCTGAAACCACCAGAAAGACCACAAGTCAAAACCCAGGTTTTACATAGACCTGGCTACACCATAGACAAAAGATTACAAGAAACTAGGAAACAAGACCAAATAACACAACCAACCAGAAGAACCAGACTATTCTTCTAGTTCCAAAATCATTTTGACTGCTTCTTTACCTTTCACAGTAGTATCCTGAATGGCAGTAGCCGCCGACATGGCTCCCTCTTGCATAGCTTTCTTTCTTGAGCTCTGTCTCATCCTTTTGCTAGGCCCCTCTATGGATTTGATCTCCTCATTAGCTCTTTTTCCAATATTAACAGCTGTAACACATATGTTAGATGTAACTTCCTCAATTTTCATTCTTCTCTCCTTCATGAGTTCCCTTAGGTTATTCTCATAGTCTTTGAGCTTGATGGGGATGTCTCTCATCTATTTTTCCATGTTATTGATTTTGTTCCAAACTGCCTTCTAGTTGTCTTCCATAATTTCCATTTTCCTTTTGAGATCCATTATATCCTTAAACATCCATGAATCGAGTTGGAGGATAGCCTCTACTTTGCAATTAACCCATCTCGTAGGTGTGTGCCTTCCATCATTCTGCCTTTTATCACTCCACTCTTCTGTATTCTTATTAGGACTCTTCTCGCCTTCTTCAAAGTGATCCTCTCTTCCCCTTTGATTCTATTCCTTCGTTTCAGCTTGAACTTCTAGGTCCATTTCTTAGTTGTCAGCCTGAACTATGTTTTCCCTCTCATTTATCGAAATAGGGTCCTCAACAGGGTCATCCAGGACTTTATCATCCTCAAACACTTGTTGGTTTTCCTCAGAGTCATCTTCACTATTTTCAAACTCCTCCTCTATGTTGACTCCTTCTTTCTCATTCTTCTCTTTAAATTCTTCTTCCTCATTGGAAATTGTATTCCTGCTTTCTATTCCTCCCTCTTCCTCCAAGCTTTCCTCCCTAGAATTATCAGTTCTCTCCCACTCTGTGTCCTCATCAACATTATGGTTCTTGACACTAGGGGGCTTAGTTTTAATTTTATCTTTCCATGTAATAGTTTCACTCTTGTTACTCCGTGAATCCTTGTTTTTCCCCAGATAAGGATTCTTAACCATGGTGTTATTCTTGCAATAGCCTTCAATTATTAGAATTAATCCTTCATGCAGAATAGGACACGTTTCCTTCTTCATGTGAATAAATAAACTTTGGACCAAAGAGAAACGTAGATAAAAGGGAAAGGAAATTCTTACTTTGTGCCTGAAATGATTTAGGAATACAAAGTGGAATTTGTGAACTCTCTTGCTTCTTCCATCGAGGATGAAGTACTCCCAAATATAGCATAGGACATCCCTCCATATACCCTTAATTTGTTCCAGTTCATATAAATCCCCATTCCTTACTAGCTCCTGCTCTTCAACGTCCATCTTAGGGAATTTGCAAAAGGCCTCATTTGAAATGTTAGTCTGCTTGGAGAATTTTATTCCTTCCATAGGCAGCCCCGTAACCTCTGTTATAAATTCCTCTATTAGATTCACTGTGATGCCATGCAGAGTGACCCTATCATCAATCCAATTTTTGAAAAAAGCTAATGTAATATGAGGTTTTGAACCATGGAGCCTTTCCATATAGTTCACGACCTTCCCTCTCTACAGGATTCTCTAGACATCTTGTTTCGCTCTCCACTCTTCACAATTTTTGGGTTCCTGCTTCCTTGGTTCTCCTTTCCTTATGCGAGCCATGCATATTTCCTTAGATACCCAATATTTTTAAACTATACAATGATCCCACCTGCAACCAATTTGGTCCAAAACTCACCTTTTTTTAGGCACGTTCAGGATCTGCTTCTCATTCTCGAGGGCCTTCCTTTTTAATGATTGTAAACCTTTCCCTGCGAAGCCACTCCTCCAGCTCATTAGTTTTCTATTAAAATCTAATATTTCCCTCCTTTGCATGAGTTTCATCATGATGAATGAGTGCTCTAAGATCCACATTATTTTCTAATGTTTCCTGCCACCTCACTTTGTGTCCTGTTCAGACTGCATAATTTTCTAACCAATCTGCAACTCCGTTGGCTTCATAGTAGGTGTGGGTAATTGTTACTTTTTCAAATTTTTTGATTAAAGTTTTCATCTCTATCACCATAGCCTCTATAGTCCATGACATAGAATGTTTGTTTTTTAGAATATTTATGATATTCAATGAGTCCCCTTCCAGCCATAATTTAGAATATCTCAAGTCCACAACTATTTTGATGGTTTGAAGGGCAGCAGAAGCTTCAGCAATATGACAATTCAAATTTCCAATGGGGATTGAAACAACATCGATTACATTTCCCATTTGGTTTTTCAAGACTCTTTCGCATCCTGCATTCCCTAGATTCCCTTTAGTAGCTCCATCAAAGGTTCCTTTAATCCACCCTTGAGGGGGGACATTCCAGATAACACCTAATATAGGATTTTTAGGTTTACCATTAGAATTTTCCATTCTTAAGGGGTTATCCACTTGAAAGGTTGGGTTTGGATTCCTTTGTGATGAAAAATTTTCCTTAATAGCTCTAATGATGTTCTGCCCCACCACCCAACCGGGTAGTTCTTTACTTCTAAAAATTGGGTTATTTCTTTCCTTCCATATTCCCCACCAATTATGAGGGAGTGTTAGTTTCCATAAAAATATAGCTTCAAGATTCTTGGAGGGGCAATACCAAATTTTAAGAGATAATTCCACATTTTTGTGGTGAATCCAAGCAATACCCCACAGATTGAGGATTTATTTCCATACTTGCTACGTAAAAGAACAATTCACAAACAAGTGGTCTCTATCTTCAAAGCCCTTCTTACAAAGAATACGCATGTTCACAACATATATTCCTCTTTTCTATAAATTGTCCAAAGTCAAGATTTTATTTTGGAGGAGGGTCCAAGAGAAGATTTTGATTTTAGGGATGAGCCCCTTTATCTAGGCCATCATCCACAAAAGTTTGTTGCCATTTCCTTTTGAAGTGAAAATGGAAGAAACTTTAAACTGTCCACTAGGCTCATTATGCCAAACGATCTTATCTTCTAGATTAGGGTAGAGAGATATGGCATTAAGGGATAGTTGTATATCCTTGAAATCTTGATCAAGATCAGTAAGGTTCACCCAAGAGTTGTTCTGCCAGTATTGGTTAACCATTATTCCCACTCTTTGCTTACATCGGTCTATTGCTTCTCTATCTTGGATTTCATCTATCAAAGGTTTTCCTTTTAACCAAGCGTCCTCCCAAAATTTCACCTTTTTTCCATTGCCAACTTTCCAAGAGCTTCCTTCTTCTAAAACTTGTTTAGTACCCTGAACTGCCCCCCATATGGCAGATGGACGGGATGCGTTAGGGTAAGAAAAGAAATCAGAGAGAGACTTTGCCTTGAATAAATACTTATGCTTCCAAATTTTTCTCCATTCTTTATTTTCCTAATAAACTCGCCATCCCTGCTTGGCTAAGAGAGTTGTGTTCATACTTCTAATTTTCCTTATTCCTAGTCCTCCTTCCTTGACAAGTTTACAAATGTTATCCCATGCAATTAAGGGCATTCTCCTTTTCTCCTCATTACCTATCCAAAGAAAGTTTCTCTAAATTTTTTCAATAACATCTACAAATTTGTTGGGAATTCTGAAAAGACTCAAAGCATAAGTGGGTATGCTCTGAAGACTTGCTTTGAGGAGGGTAAGCTTTCCTGCCTGACTTAGAAAATTACCTTTCCATCTCGTAAGTTTCTTGCTAAATTTGTTAATAAGTCCTTCCCAAAAAGCTTCAGGAACTTTCATCCCTATAGGGAGACCCAGGTAAGAGGAGGAGAAAGATCCTATGGAGCATTCAAGTATTTTAGCTATTTTGTTCTACCTATGACTTGGGGTATTAGTGAAGAACACTGCACTTTTGTTCCAGTTGATCAGTTGTCCTGAGGTAGCTGAATATAAATTTATAGCTTTCTTCAAAGTTCTTGCTTCTGTGACTTCAAATTGCCCCATGAAAATAGTATCATCAACAAATTGACCATGGGAGCATATTAAAGGATGTGAATAGGGTTTCAGACCCTTAAATAAACCTTTACATACTAAGTCCCCTATATATCGTCCCATACTATTAGCCATAATTATAAATAGAATAGGGGATATAGGATCCCCTTGTCTCAATCCCCTTGATGGTTTAAAGAAGTGAGACGAACTCCCATTTACCAACACTACAATAGAAGTAGTAGATATCAACTACTTAATAATATCAACCACTCTTTGTTCAAAGCCAAAGGAAATAAGACTATTTGAAAGGAATAACCAGTCCACCCTATCATATGCTTTTGCAATATCAACTTTCATTATGAACCCCTCATTGTTAGAGCTGAACAACGAGTGAATATTCTCATGAGCAGTGATTATAGAATTGAGGATTTGTCTTCCTAGGATGAATCCATTTTGCTGATTAGCAATAATCGAAGGGATCACTTGAATTAGTTTGGTTGTAAAAACTTTGGATATAATCTTAAAGAAGGAATTGCACAGACTAATCGGTCTAAACTGATCAGGAGAGTCAGCTCCAATATTTTTTAGAATTAGACACAGAAAAGTGGCATTAACTTCTTTGAGCATCTGTTTGGCTCCAAATAATTCCTTCATTGCATTACTTACATCTTTGCCAACAAGTTTTCATAACTTTTGAAAAAAGAACATGGGAAATCCATCAGGTCCAGGTGCTTTATCTCCTCCTAAAGAACTAACTTCTTTGAAGATTTCCTCCTCCTTAGGTATGGAGCATAACATGTTATTCTGCTCCTTTGAGACCAAAGGAGGAACCACACATAGGATATCAGCTTGACTATCAAAATTGATATTTATATCAGCCTTCATCAGGGAGGAGAAAAAGAAAAGCATTTCCTCTTTTATTTCCTTTTCCTCTGTCATCTTCTGATCTCCTTTTTTCAAGTATTGTTTATGAGTTTTAGCTCTGTGTTTTAGAGTGGAAAGATGGAAAAACTTTTTATTTTTATCTCCTTCTTTCAACCATAACACCCTAGATCTTTGTCTCCAATAGATTTCTTCCTTAGTTATAATATCTTGATATTGTACCAATTGTTCCCTTTCTTGTGTAAGGAAGTCTGAGGTGTATCCGTTTTGTTGAATTTTTTCCTAAATTCTACTAATTTCCTCCTTGATAGTATTCTTTTTCTTGAAGATATTTCCAAAACAATCCTTATTCCATTTCTTAACTTCCTTTTTAACATTTTTGAGCTTGGATTCAACTCTAAAGAGGGTTGTCCCCTCAATAGGTATATTCCACCACTCTTCTATTTTACTTTCAAATTGTGGGTGCTTCATCCACATATTTTCAAATCTAAAAGGATGATTCTTTTTTTGGTTCAATTTAACCTTTGTGAAGAGAAGAGGGTAATGATTTGAACCTATTCTATGGCACGCTTCCAACTTACATATGTAGTCTTTTGTCCAATCTGGAGAGATGAGAGCCCTATCAAGCTTGGCCTATATACAATCATTACCAATTCTCTTATTACTCCATGTAAACTGAATTCCCTGTAGCTCCATATCCATTAGTCCTTCTTTATTTATAAACTCCATGAGATCAATTCTCCCTTCCATTTGAATCGTATTACCCCCTTTTTCTCATGCTCATAGAGGGGAACATTAAAATCTCCCATTATAATCCATCGCCTGCAATAATATTTTCTTTTGAGATTTGAGATAATCTCTCAGACCTTTTTCCTTTGGTTCTTGACATTGGGAGCATAAATATTTACAACATACCAACTTTCCTTTTGGTCAAAACTAGTAATTTTTACAGCCATAAGGTTTTTACTTTCCATCAAAATATAACCAGAATATTGATTCTTTTTCCATAGCATCATAGTGCCCCCTGAAGCACCTTCAGAGCTACTGGCCTTGATAGAGTAATTTTTAAAGTCTTTAATCTATTCTTCTTTCTCTTTACTCATCTTGGTTTCTTGGAGCAGAAGGAAATCCATCTTTTGATCTCTGACAAAATTTCAAACTATATCTACTTTGTTTATGCTATTTAACCCCCTAATATTCCAACTTAATATTTTCATTACTTTTTATTATTTTGGAACAACTGTGACAATATTGTCTGCCTACCATTTGCAATATTCTGTTTGCTTTCCATCTCTCTGTTCTTCTTTGCAAATTTTTTCCTAGGTTTATCTGGAGAGCCAACATCCGGTTTTATATTGGATTGCGATTCAGTTCCTCTTCCTTCTTTTTGCCTAGGAAGACCAATAGATTTCACCTTGACACTTCTCATCACCATATTCTTTGTATTGTTCTTTTTCTCATCTTTTTTCTTTTGGTTTTTTGAGTTTTTACCTACCTCTTTCTTTTCTTCTGCCGATGGGGCCTCTTACATAGGAATGTTGTTATCATCCTTAAATGACACCTACTTCTCTCCCATCTGGGTTTCACACAGCTCTTCTTCTTCTAAATTTTTTCCCCTTTAGGCAACACTTCTCCTTTATCTAACCCATCGTTATCCTTTACCTCATTAAATTGATTTTCTAAACTTTGGGTACCAACGATCTAGTTTATAAGATATGGTTGTTCCTCTGTTAAATGTTCTGATTTTTTATTCTCTGAGTTCATCCCCTATTCTTCATTATGGGGACTATCTTTTTTTAAATGAGGCTCTATATCTCCTAATAGATTTAGGATGCCATCCTCTTTAGTTGCATAAACTTTATCCTCTTCTGTGCATAGGTCTGCTAAAACTTCTTGATTCTTTCCTATCTTTCGATAGTCCTCTTTTACCTTCCATATTTTCTTTTGTTGAATCTTAATATTTTTCCCTTCTTGGACACTTCTAGGATGGGTTCTACCCCTGTTGGGGCAATTCTTGACCCAATGCCCCTGTTTCTTGCATGCATAGTAGGAGTTTGGCAAATCTTCAAAGACAATCTCTTGGGTTTTCTTCCCAAGCTTTGAAAACAATTCCACTTTTTTAGGGAGATGGTTCAAGTCTGCCACTTTAACATAAATTTTGGCACTTTGGAGTTTAGTTCTTGAAGCTGTGGCATTATCCACTGCCACTAACTCAACAAATGAACTAGCTATTCCGTTAAAAATGTTCTCATGCCAGAATTCTAAAGGAAGACCAGGAAGTCTAGCCCATATAGGGGTAGTTAAGAAGAAAGAGTCTGATAAATCCATATCTGGTTCCCATTTTTTGATTGTAAGAGTACTTTTTCCAAAATACCAAGGCCCTTCACTAAGAACCTTATTCAAATCTTCCTTATAGTTTAAAATAAAAGAGAAGAAGCCATTCACCATTGGTGCAATGTCAACGTCTCCACGTATAGTCCATTTCTTTTTTATCATATTTTTGAGTGAATCTATATTTAGTCTAGCTCCTAGAAACTTACCCACTAGAGTGAGTTCCATAGATGACACTGAGAAATCAAGTAAAGGATCTGGGATAAAAACTTGAAACTCACCTTTCTCCTAGCATGATTTAGATGTCACCGGTGGAAAAAGGGATTTCCCAGTTGGTTTTTTCCCAAACAACAATGATCAGGTCCTTTGTTCAAGGGCCCCTATATGTCTTTTAGAATTCTTTTCCTTTTTATATTTAGCATTATATTTTTATTTCTTCGTGTACTATTCTAACACACTATTCAATGGGGTATTTTCAACCCCACGAGAGGGCTCGTAAACAAATGAATCCCTTCCTTTGTCAGCATCAATCGATAATCCTGGCCCTCCATATTTTCCTTCTTCCTCTGTTGTTCCCCCAGGATCTGTCCCTCCTGCCAAATTCTCCCTCGTTCTTTTCCCGCTCATTCTGAATTCAAACTCCCTCCTACCCAAGAATTGACCACTCTATGTTATTCCTATTGATATATTTTTGTTATTCATGATAGGTTTAGGAATAACATTTTTTGATGCATTTATAAGAGGTGGAGGAATAAAATTTGGATTGGATTGAGGATTGATAGCCAGAGGTTGATTTGCCATATTGATCAAATGAAGTTTTAATTTCATAATTTGAGAGGTGTTAGAATTTTTCATTATTCTCATTTGTTGTATGACTTGTGTAATAAGTTGAGTCATATAAATTGGTGGGTAGGTATTTGTAGGAGAACTCCCCAAATTGGTATTAGGGGAAGGGTTATTGGAAGAAGGATTATTAGATATAATCATGTCAATTAATCCAACATTATATTAAAGAGTTTGAAGATGAAAATTTCCTTAATAGATAAAAAAAGGATCAAATCCACGTACTTCATCATGAGGTGTGATTCAAACCATGTTACAATCCATAGATGAAGGAGGGAAAGAGGTGATCGAAAAGTGGGGGTTATCTTGGGAGGAAAAGAGGGAAAAAATGAATATCCTATATATTTTCTAAATGGATTTAGGTTTTCCAAGAATATTCTAATAGGGGGATTCATGATGATTTGAGGAAAATGAATAGAATGTTAAGGAAAGAATAATAGATAATTGAGTTGGATAGATAGGATAAAAGTAAGATTATAGAGTCAACTAGGTCAACTTAATACTACAAACTAGGAAAAACATAGTCTAATAAGGGTACAAGGTTGACCAAGTCAATAGAGTATTATAACCTGACTGATAAAAGAGATACAAAGTCAACTAGGTTAATGTAGTACTATTGGTAGGAAAAAAAATAGTTTATAAGAGACTACATTTAGTAGAATGATAGTGTACTAAAAATAGGGAAATATTTTGCAATGTAATTAAAATAAAGAAATGGAATTAAGCACATAATTAATTGAGTAAATGAGAATGATCCAATTGAGGCACACAACATAAAACCTTACACTGAAACTAGAAAATACAAGTTTTTATAATACAACATATAATGAACAAAGAGGAAACAATCATCAAAAAAGTAAATGCTAACTAAATGGTCATCTTTAATGTTATTAGATTATTATAAAGTGTTATTTTAAGTGTGATAGGCAAGTTGGCTGAACTAAGGGAACTATAAAGTAATCTATGGATGGTTTCAAGATGTTTAGGCTAAAATAGATCTATATTGGCAATGGTACTAGCTTGGTATTGGTACCTACCCCCTCACTTCAAAATCTTGAAACAATAAGGGCATTGAGTGCTTTTCCAATATATACCAATAACACATGTTTATTCTTGGCTAGAAAACCAAGTCATCTTCCCCCTTGGTGATGAATTCCAAGTAGGTAGGCCTTGGGTAGACAAATTTTTAAATGTATTTTTGAAATTATGTGATTTGGTATTGTGTAAAGAAATAGAAAAATAGTGTAACTAAATGGTATATTGAAAAACCACCTAATTAGACTATGTGATCTACTCTAATCATGCAAACAACTAAATGTGTAAGTGTGAATTAATTACTAGCATATAGTTATCAATTCCCAAGTTTAAACATAGCATAGAGTCAGTTTAGATGACAATATATACAAAAATTATAGAATAAAGTCAAAAATGTTGCTACTATAATACAAAATCAAGAGTCCTTAAGAACTAAGTCAACCAAGTTGACCTAGTCCTTTAGAAAGAAGACAAAATACAGAACTAGGTCAACCAAGTCAACCTAATTTGTTGTAAAATTGAAATTTTAAAGACTACAAACTTTTTAAAATAGAACTTTGAGGAATAACTAAATTAAAATAGAGAGAAAGAAATGAACCTTGGTGGGTTGGAAGATCCTAAGGATTGTTATATTTATGTTGAAGTAACTTGAATGCTGATTTTAATTTCTACCAATTGTATTGATTGGGTTCACCTAATTCTATAATTCCCTATTTGATGAACCTGATAAGATGACTATACCATCTTGATTGACCTAGTTTGTTATCTGAAAGATGACTATGATACTAAGTCAACCTATTCAATATAGTCTGCTATCTAAAAGTGAATAAGAGTACTAAGTTAAACTATTCAATCTAATAACCTATATTTGACAAAGACCTAAAAAAAATAATAGAGTTTTTTTAATGTGACTATGTGTTAAACCTACACATAGAAGCTATAAACTATACTAGCCTTATCAACCTAGAATCACAAATTTAAAAAAAATAATGAATAAAATGATAAAAATGAAAAGTGTGAAAGAAAATTTGTAAGGGTTAGATTGACATTGGGTTCACTAGAATATATGTAATCATAAACTCATCAGATATACAAATCAATCCTAGCTCAAAGAAGATAGATCCTACTGACGCTTATGATTAGGGGTAAATTAGATAATTGGAAACATGACCAATATGGATCAGATAGACCTGATTAGTGGATATTTTATCATAATAATATCACTAAGAAGAGTTACAAATCCTCCATTCAATCAAAACTATGTAATAACCCTAAGTCACATGTTTTCATATTCACTATACTAATAACAATTAAAGTAAATATCTAATCTAGTGATTAAAAAAGCTTGTGCCACAAAGTAGGGGGTAATAAATAAAAGTAAACATGCATAGAAGAATCCTAATTAATCTATGTATATGCAAAACCCTAATCATGGAGAAGAAGAGTAATATTATTCAAAAGACATTACTTATGTTATTTATATCTACTAAAGAGAAGAGAAAAGTTAGAGATATTTACTTGAAAGATGAACCTATCAAGACTCAATCTCTCCCTTAGCTAAAGGTTATTTGAAATAGGTTGTTTTGGTTTTTAAAGATCACTAAGAAAATCCAAAGCAACCAAGACTTCTTCATAAGACTACAATATTCTCTAAGTAGAAACCCTAAGCTAAGACTCCTCAAGTAGAATGGTGGAGGAATTGATTATAAAGAAGTGAAAATGAGTACTAACTCTTGATGTCTCTCTAGTAATGGAAAAATGGATGTGTTTATATAGGTGGATCTAACCCTAAACCAATCTAAAAGTTTTGGCTGATAGGGTCAACCCAGTTAACCTAGTATCATTATTGATAAAAATTTACTTAGTCACAGGCTAGGTTGGCCAAGAGCCAACCTAGACCTGAAATGAGTTTTACTAATAAGTGTACAAGGTTGACCCATTTGACCTATTCATGTAAACTATCAAAAAGGGTTTTAGGTTAGGAAGAGGGCTAATCAAGGTGGAAAATGCCTAGAGGAGTGTGTAATAGGAGTCAAAACTTAGATGAATGTATTAAGATCTAGTTGGATTGGTAATAAGTAGTAACAAGGGCCAAAAATCCTACAAAACAAAAATGGTTTATCCACCCCTTTCTTGGTACACCCTCTAAGGTGTGCACTTAGAGAGATTGAGGCTTGATGGGTTAATTCAAGATAAAAATCATCAGTATGTGATTAAAAAAATTAAAATATTATGTGTATACAAGGTCATTCACTTAGGAGGACTCCCCCAAAATAATATCCTACCTTAGGATCTCACTACTTGATAGCCATATTTACCCATGCTAGCCCCAATTCTAAAAGCTTAGCTAGGGATCCTCCCCTAAAACTCTCTATTTTTAAGACTAAACCAGTTTTGATGGAGTAAAGAATATTGAGGGAAGTG
This sequence comes from Torreya grandis, assembly GCA_037957365.1. Classification (NCBI taxonomy): domain Eukaryota; kingdom Viridiplantae; phylum Streptophyta; class Pinopsida; order Cupressales; family Taxaceae; genus Torreya; species Torreya grandis. The sequence goes on from JARHVA010000694.1 coordinate 1,983,611, forward strand.
GTGGGGAAAGTAAATTCCCCCTAGTCAAAGTGATTAAAACAAATAAATATTTTTTAGAAAGGCTTAATAACAAACTTCATGAGGCAGGGATGTGTTAATAGGTTTAATCTAGGATTGTAATTCCATGAACAAGGAGGTTGCCAAAATGATCCAATCTTTCTCTTAAATAGAAAAGGTTGAAGGGACCCCCATGAAGAAAAATATCATGGAGTTGAATACTTCTTACCTTAAGCTCCCCAAAAAATCCCCCATCAAGATTACCCCTATGGAGGAACAATGATGGAAGAGACCTAGAATGACCCTACCTAAGGAGAATGAAGAAGGCCTAAGAAATAGAACTAGGACCTGAATCATAAGGAATAAATAGATTACATGGGATAAGGTGATTGAATATGTGAATTTACCTATAGATGGATCTCCCATCCTATAATATCTATTTTATTTACTTTTCTTTTACTTTTGTCTTTTGCATGGTTAGTTAGTTGATAGTGTTGTTTTTTGGTTTTTGTCTTTTAGCCCATGGGGATTGCTCTTGTGTACTAAAATTTTATATATAATATTATTCTTGGTCCCTATAAAACTATTATTTTAACTATATCAAATTAAAAAAATCCATAGTCTACTTTTTTTTCATTATAATTAATTTGTGGTAAGTTACCTAACTATTTTATTCCATTTATCTCTAGCTATTCTCAGTATCAATCATTGAACCTATTCTACTACTACCCTAGGACTCTCATGTTGGGTATATTTTAATACCACCCCTAGCCTCTCCTATTTTTCTCTTCTCTGACTATCTTTACAACCAAAAATTTAGTTGTGAGATTTGAAAACAAGCTATAAATAACTTTCACTTTTTTTAGACTTTTTTCAATAAGCTCATAAAATAAACAAAGGATCATCCTTTTTCATTAAATAAAGTTATATTTATATATTTAAATACCTTATAATCATTTTGAATATAAATTATGATTTCCTCAAACTCAATGTCAACATAATCAAGTTACACTATGCATAAAAAATTGTTATCCATTTATAATCATTGGCATGCCATCTAGTTCACCATCAAGTTCCCTTTCCTCAACAACATCCATTAAGTCATTAAACTACTAAGTTTTATATAATATTATTTCAACCTTGGTTTTTTGGATAGATCAACTTCTTCATTAATCTTTCATGTCAATCGTAGATGTAAATATATCTATATTTTTTTTCTAAAAAACCATATAACTAGCCCATTACTATTGTGAATCCAAGCAAAAATTACAATCCTATCAATGGCCACTCCTATATTAGATATCTCCACCTCTTCATTCATTTTCATATATATCTTAGCTATATTGATGTATAAAAAGAGATTTTTTTGGTGTTTGAGACTTGAATGTGGTCA
>JARHVA010000694.1:1987500-2045000 GCA_037957365.1 Torreya grandis
TTTTTTTGGTGTTTGAGACTTGAATGTGGTTATTATTATGCATGACACTATATGTGTGAATAAGAATTTGTATTTTAGCCCACCATGATGAAACTATAGTACATAAAATACAACATTAGGTTCCATGTTTATCTCTTCCATATTGGCTATCTAATTTACTGTATATAAGAATGCCTCTTTGTACTCCACCATTGCCATGAAAAAAAACCACTATCTATTTTTCTTATTTCCACTTTCTTTTCACCTACTATATAATTTTTAATAGTAATGTGTCATTCTACTAAGTAATAAGCATGCATATGAAATATCTACCTGAATCACTAGGCTTTTTGCTCATAATTAAGTGATGTCAATTATTAATGTCATTGTTGTTTCAATGTAAAAATAGATTTCACCTTATTATTTGTGTAAGGCTTTATTTTGCATAGTTCTTATCCTTGACAAAAATGACTATGAAAATATGACCTATATGTTATGATTATTGAATTATGTTGTTAATTCATGTCTAGGTAAGGCATGCAAGGATTTATGAAGGCTTTCTATGTGTTGAGAACCATGAGAAAGACCTATTATCAATCTTGTTTTGGATTGCTTATTTATAAAAGTGTGATGATTATGTTTCTTTTATATATGTATATATATGTATATATATATATGTATGTATATATATATATATATGTATATATATATATATATACATATATGTATATATATATATATATCTATGTATATATATATATATGTATATATATATATATATGTATATATATGTATACATATATATATATATATATATATATGTATACATATATATATATGTGTGTGTGTGTGTGTGTGTGTGTGTGTGTGTGTATATATATATATACATATATATGTATATATGTATATGTATATATATATATGTATATATGTATATGTATATATATATGTATATATACATATATATATATATATATATATATATACATATATATATACATATGTATATATACATATATATATATATATATATATATACATATATATATACATATATACATATATATATATATACATATATATATATATATACCTATATATATATATATACATACATATATATATATACATATATATATATATATATATATACATACATATATATATACATATATATATATATATATATATATATATATATGTTTCTTTATGAACTACAATTATGTTGATGTGATATATTGACTTAAATCATTTTGAATCATTGCCTCAAAGCTTATGAAATGACAACTACTTATGTATTGAATTATATGAAATTATCTACATGTATGTTGATATTTTATGAATGATTGGTTATGGTTAATGGATTGAAATTTACTCTTTTGTTTAAATTATGTAGCTTTGAATATTAGATTAGAGGAATTTGATGTGTTCATACTATAAAACTTTATAAATACTTTATATATATATATATATATATATATATATATATATATATATATATATATATATATATATATATATATATATATGTTTCTTTATGAACTAAAATTATGTTGATGTGATATATTGACTTAAATCATTTTGAATCATTGCCTCAAAGCTTATGAAATGACAACTACTTATGTATTGAATTATATGAAATTATCTACATGTATGTTGATATTTTATGAATGATTGGTTATGGTTAATTGATTGAAATTTACTTTTTTGTTTAAATTATGTAGCTTTGAATATTAGATTAGAGGAATTTGATGTGTTCATACTATAAAACTTTATAAATACTTTTATTCTTGGTCCCTATAAAATTATTATTTTAACTATATCAAATTAAAAAAATCCATAGTCTACATGTTTTTCATTATAATTAATTTGTGGTAAGCTACCTAGCTATTTTATTCCATTTATCTCTAATGATTATAAGTATCAATCATTGAACCTATTGTACTACTACCCTAGGACTCTCATGTTGGGTCTCTTTTAATACCACCACTAGCCTCTCCTATCAGCCTCTTCTCTGACTATCTGTACAACCTACAATTCAATTGCGAGATTTTAAAGAAAAATAGATAAATAACTTTCACTTTGTTTATACTTTTTTAAATAAGCTCATAAAATAAACAAATGATCATCCTTTTTCATCAATTAAAGTTATATTTATATATTTAAATACCTTAGAATCATTTTGAATATAAATTATGATTGCCACAAACTCAATGTCAACATAATCAAGTTACACTATGCATAACAAATTGTTATCCATTTATAATCATTGGCATGACATTTAGTTCACCATCAAGTTCCCTTTCCTCAAAAACATGCATTAAATCATTAAACTACTATGTTTTATATAATATTATTTCAACCTTGGTTTTTTGGATAGATCAACTTCTTCATTAATCTCTCATGTCAATCGTAGATGTAAATATATCTATATATTTTTTTCTAAAAAACCATATAACTAGCCCATTATTATTGAGAATCTAAGTAAAAATTACAATCGTATCAATGGCCACTCCAATATTAGATATCTCCACCTCCTCATTCATTTTCATATATATCTTAGCTAGATTGATTTATAAAAAGAGATATTTTTTGGTGTTTGAGACTTGAATGTGGTTATTATTGTGCATGAGACAATATGTGTGAATTAGAATTTGTATTGTAGCCCACCATGATGAAACTATAGTACATAAAATACAACATTAGGTTCCACATTTGTCTCTTCCATATTGGCTATTTAATTTACTGTATATAAGAATGCCTCTTTGTACTCCACCATTGCCATGAAAAAAGACCACTATCTATTTTTATTATTTCCACTTTCTTTTCACCTACTATACAATTTTTAATAGTAATGTGTCATTCTACTAAGTAATAAACATGCATATGAAAGATCTACCAAAGTCACTAGGATTTTTGGTCATAATTAAGTGATGTCAATTATTGATGTCATTTTAGTTTCAATGTAAAAATAGATTTCACCTTAGTATTTTTGAAAGGCCTTATTTTGCATAGTTCTTATCTATAGAGTAAACAAATCTACATTTTTCATTTTTTGAGTTTTAGTTGTGTGCTCCAAGTTTTGTCCCTGTGTGTTTCAGTTCGAGGCAATGAAGTTTTTGACACAAGAGCGCAAGAATGAGTTTGTTTTTGCCTAAATTTTGTCTAAGTATCAAAGTCATGCAGAAGCTACTAAGTGTCATAAGCCAAGATACATTTTATAATTTCTATAAGTTGCACAGAATGTGCCATGTGTCCTATGGTAATTCAGTAGAGCACAAAAAGTGTTGGCATCCACGTTTCAAATTTCTTATGAGTTTGGAAAGCTTTTGTTAATAAGCTTCTCTCAAGGTCAAGCAAAAGGAACCAAGTGGCAAATGTGGAAGGTTTCAAGATGTTTTTCTAAAAGCAATGAAATATGCCACATGTCCCTAGTTGAAGAAAGTGGAAGTCACCATGTGTCAACATCCAAAATATCTTCATTTTGTTTCATTGTTAAGTGAATACTATGGTGGGCCACAGGTTTTGTTTCTAAAGTCAATGGAAGCTACCAAGTGTCACCATCTATATGAATCTAAAATGAGTCCTGAATGTTTCTAGTGTAGTTAAAGCTCAACAGAAGCTATCATGTGTCCCTAGCTAAAGCAACGGAAGCTTCCACGTGTCCCTTGTTAAAGATACATGGAAAATGACATCTATCCCTATTCCCCTTTTGAAGCTACTCAGGTAAGAAGTATTGTGGGTCCCATTTTATGCAAGTTGTTAATGTTTTGAAGTAGCAGAATATGACAGATATCAAAGATGGAGCAGTCCTAAGCCAAGACATAAAGAGTATAAGTTATGTGGAAAGTGTCGTATGTTTTCTGTACGTGCCACAGAAGCTACCAAGTGTTATTTTTTGGTGTCACCTAAATAATGAGATAGATTTCAAGTGAAAAAGTGGATATTGCCAAGTTTCCTCACCTGTTTCATAGTGGGAAGCATCCTATGTATCTATTTCAGCCAATGAACTTGCAAGGAGACAAAAGGTTTCAGATCCAAGAAATATATTTTGTTAGACACTTCCAATTTAGTTAGAGTTCAGTTAGACCATTGAATTGGGAATGTGTGGGAAATTTGAAGCTAGTCCGATGCTATAAATATGGGTGCAGAGATCGCTAGAGGATCATGATCAGAAGATAGAGAGAATTTTCTATGAGAGATTATTATCAATAAATTTTAAACTTTATTGTTGTAACCAGTAATGTCATTTGCCTTTGTTCTATTTTCTTGAGTTATAAATTTTTTATAATTATGCATGTTTTTGTGCCTTTTATGTGATTAGAAAATAAATAAGACTGAGTTCTATGCCTTGTTGATATTTTCTATGTTATTGCAAAATTTTCTAAGTTGTGAGCCTTTGATCCTATCTATTTTCATCTTTTACATTGATCATGCCTTGTTTTCTCTTTAATGTAATTGAATCCTAAATATAGCTTCATTGTGCTTAGAGTTAAGGGTCAAATTAAATTTAGGTGCATCACCATAGTTAGATTTTCTTTCATTGCATTTGTGTTTCTATTTAATTCCTATCCCTTTCCTCATTATACACTTGAAATAAAGAAGAGCTAGATTCTTTAAAATCTAGAAGTCATTTCAGGTTGTAAGTCCCACATTCCTAAAACTTCCCATTGTTGATGTTGGAAACAATGCAATTCGAAGCATCAAAATTTTTTGGCACACCTAGTGGGACACCATCTTGAAGTTTCTTTCAAGACCGTATGAACCAAAGAGCTACAAGGAGTCAGAGCTGTGGATCAGTAACAAGATCTCAATCTATTATAAATCCAGGTATTCTTTTACCACCATTGATAGCTAGTCTAAGAAGAAAGGTCAATCAATTTGCAGCAACACCAATGGAAACTCTAAGTTAAATCAACTAGTTAAGCAGTTTTGGTGCCATCAAGAAACCAACCATTGGGTATGTATAATTCAATTACCCATAATCATGGGTATTATGCTCCTTCATATATTTTTTGATCAAGCTCAAGTTGCTCATAGAATCACCTCAAGCAATAAGGATGCATATGGTTATGAGTTTTTCCCTTCACAAGTCCAATATGACCAGTCTCAACCCTATCATGAGCTATATTAGTCTAATGCCCAGTCTTCCCAATATGTCACGTCTCATACTCAACCTAATCTCTTTGCCAATCCACACATTTCCACCTTCAAACAAGCAATACTGGGATATGAAAAGTATGTAGTAGAACTTGACACCAGAAGGAGATGCGGCCAAGAAATCCCTAATCATGTTGTCCATCAAGTGATAAATGCACTAGATCTAGTTAAGAGTGAATGGACTCCCATTGAAAGAGCCAATTGGCAAAGGCTTATAAATGAGATGTTGAATGTGAGTGGCTTGATTGATTCTTTGGAAGAGAAGTTGAGTATTCATGAGAGGTAGCCTTATCAATTCTATCAACCTACATATCCACTGCCCCAAGTTTCATATCAAATGTATGCAACCCCTACTCATGAGCCAAGTTGAGACTGTCAAGATCCTTTCCCCAATCATGTTGAGGAATGTTTTGAAATAGTAAATCTAGAGTTTAAGGCCAATCTTGATAAACAAATTGAATTGGTAAATCTTCAAAAATAACAATATATGTTGGTAGCAAGGGAAGTGGAATCCAAACCATCACTTCCCCCTCACCTTACAGCCCCATCTTCATAAGTGAAAAGTTCTAATCACAAGGTCATGAGTTGGAAACAAACAATGGAGTCATGGGACAGAAAGGAGGAGGAGAAAAGTTTTGCTCAAATCCTTGAAGAAGTTGAGGCTACTCTTACTCATGGTAATGATCAAATAGAAGATCCTATATTTGAACACACCCCATCTACACCCCTTTAGGAGAGCTATCAAACCACATCTAATATAGATTAAGTGATGACCAAATGGGATGAAGAGAATCATTCGATTCTAGCCCAAGGATTGCCTCCTCTCCCACATATGTATGACCATCAGCCTTCTACTTCATCCCTTCTCAAAGAGAAAACTTTTTTGGAGGAAGCAAGTAAGGAGTGTGCTAAGTTCATGGCTAGTTAGGGAAATTTCATAAGTGCAAATGAGAAGGAGATCACCATAGGTACACCCTGTGATGAATCAAAAGACAAGTCATAAGCTTTAGCCTCTATCTTTGATGAAGAAGAGATAATTTATGACCTTTTTGTTACATTGCAAGATGTCATGGAGGAGCATGAACACTTCCTTGATCATGTTTTGAATGACTTGTTTGAAGTCATTGGGGCAGGTTATACTATTCTTCAAGGAAGCTGTGAGCTAGCTTTAGGTGGAGAAGGCATAATTGAGACTCAAATAATTATGCAAAATTGCTACAAATTTTTAGGCTTATCCTTTCAAGAGGTTGGTGAATCTGAAGATGATATTTTTGAAGTCATCAAGGAGGATCATTGGGAAATGGAACCCAAGCATGAGGCAAAAGAAGATAAGCTAAAAAATAATGTATATCAAAAGGATTATGGTGATGAGCCATAGCCATCAATTTCCTGATGAGACATAATAGCATGAAGAACCAACATTCGACAAGCTTTAAAGAACAAGAAGAGTATGTATATGTTGGGGGCATGTTTGACTCAGATCCACTCAGATGTAGGCCATTTAAGGTGGAAAACAAGAAGAGCAAGTCACCAGAGCTCCATCCCATTCAGCCACTTGTCTGGCATCATAAGTCTCCTTGCCATGAAGGAAACTTCAAAAATTTTCCCTTTGATCTAGGAGGTAGGAAAATATACCTAGTTAGCTGTATCATAGTTAGATAGTTTCCTTTTCCTTGTTGCTCTATTTTTTCCATTTTTTCTTTCTCACTCTTTTTTTTTAAATAAGTGTTTTTTTAACACGTGGCCATAGCACAGATCCTTTTTCAAAATTTTCAAAACTCTCGACACATTAAATCTCTCTCAAACCTCCAACATTCTCAAAAGTACTTTATGCAACCATTTCATGATGTGTCTAACTCGTTGTTCTAAGTAGATTCAATAATATTTGCTAATTGTTATCTAGTTTTAATGCCATTTTTAAGACTTGATGGGTCATTAAGTACCACATAACAAGAGTTAAAGCTTAAAAGTGTCTCAAACATTCCTACATCTACTTGAAAATCCTTGTTCTCTACAAATTTTAATTTATAGCAAAGCTTGCTTTGTGAAAGTGCTTCCCTATTACAAAGCTCCATACCTTTTACCATAGTTCACTATTTCCATGTATAGATATAGATATAGAAGAGGCATAGTCTTCACAATAGGGGTCTAGGTTTTATGAATCTTTTGATAAGCTTCTCACAAGAAAATCATATGCTTCGGCCCTTGCACAACCCTTAAAGACTTATCCGCAGACTAGAGTCCCTAATGTTAATTATGCAAATGACCCAACAAAGGTGAAAGATTTTTCAGATGGGATCATGGACCCAATCCTTCAAAATCCTAGCAAAGATCTAAGAGAAAGGGCACATCAAATATGTCTTTAGAGGGCCAAGGTTGGACAATACGAAACATTTTCAATGAGGATATGGACTTCCCAACTGGGACAATTCATTGTCCCAAGTGTGCATCCATGCCCTGACTTAGTTGAAATATGTGCCAAATTGTTTCATTCACCCTCAAATACCATATAATAGGGTTCATTCATGGTACAAATTACACCAAAGGCCATCAGAGACATGTTGGCCATGTATCATGACAAGACAACCACATTTCCCACTATTGCCAAAATGTAGAAAACATGGGCAAATGTCAATAATCAATTGAGGTTTCTAAAACTAGAATTGAAATTAGGGGATGATGATACCACTATGCCAGTACTACCAGCAACAAGAGCACAATTTGCACAGGCCAGCTAAGAGGCAATTTTTATGATGGCATTCATTTTCGAAATGAAAGATGATATAACTGTCTATGAAGAACAAATGGCCATTCTCTTCAGATTGAAAAATGTTGACAAGACTTAGGAGTATCAGCTTGATTTCTCTAAGTAGATTGCATATTTAATGGTTGATTAACTCACCCATTTCAAATCTAAAGGTGTTTTTAGGTATTCCTCTTATCTGCTTCACCTCATGTTCTATCAAAATTTTGGCATCTTTTCCCAATATATGCATCTAAATATGTATGACCCAAGCTTCGGTCTACATAGGACCATTCTTGTATCTACATGGACACATATCTTGTCCAAAACTAGTGACCCATATGAATTTTGGGAACTTTTTATTTCCCCTAATTTTTGTCATCAAATCCCAGAGCCGGTTGTAAATAGATTGACTCCAAGTGTCTCAAGCATTATGACCAATTATACTATTCCTTGTGATTACTTTTTTGGATCCCATCATACTATTATTAGAGTCCATAGTTTTAGTGGAGAACTAGTGTTTCTACCTAAGATTTTGACCCTTAGGTTAGCATTCTTAGAGGTCACCAAGCAAGTGTTTGTGGTGGATAATGAATATGGCATGGGGAAGAAAAAGAAGAAAATGTATGATGTTCCATGTGTAACAAACAACATGGCCCTAAAAGTCAGAGATGATGAACTCATGTTGCTAAGAAAGTTAGCTTTCTTGGGCTTTTTTCTAATTGAAGATAATTGGGGATATGACCCAAACAGTTTCATAACTTCATGGGTCAAGAATAACAAGGTTGATACTAGAATTGTGCATGGGGGCCGTCCCTTTTGGGAAAATAGAAGAAACCCTTAGGAAGATATACCTAATTATATGTAGAATTGATAGATTTTCCCTCAGAAGAGGCCAGGCCATGGGAGACTTTTTATGATAAGAAAAAATATTTTGACCCTAAAATCAGAATGACTTCTGTTTTAAGAAGGGCACTGAAGAACAAAGACTAGAAACTTGAGAAAATAAAAGCCTATCAAAATTATAGGAAAGAGATTTGTGAGACTATGCACTCTATTGGTAATGTGGATTTAGATGAGAAATGGGAAGAAATCTAGGATGAATGTCATCCATCTCCTGTCTCTAGCCATGATACAAGCATATTGTAGACACAGGGTAGAGAGTCAAAAGCCAGAGTAAAATCCAGTCATACATTACAAACCTTAGGGAAAACTTTAGCTACAGGCGTTGTAACTATTTGGCCCAAATATCTCAATGTCATTGAAAAACAAAATAGTGTGGTATCCTCACCACCCAAAGCTTCTCCTTCAATGTCAAAATGTAGGGTTCCCAGTTTTGTAGAATTACCACTGGTAATAGTGGTAAATGTTGAAGAGAAGGAAGCACAGCCAGAAGAAGAAATGACAAGGAAACATAAGAGGCTAAAGATTTAGCTTGATTCAAAGGAGGGGGAAGAACCCTCACAACACCAACCATAGAGTAATTCAGGTACTCCTTAGGTAAGTGTTGTTTCTCCTTCTTCTCAATCTCTCTCTTCTTCTCTTGGGGTGACAATCCCGTCAAGCCAAATAATATCCCCTACCACCTCTGTTGTGCCCATTTATCATTTTTCCCCTCTATCCCAAAGAAAGTACTTCCTCAGATTGCCCCTAGACAACATTTGGATATTCCATATGGTTTTCCATAAGGTTATCCTTTTGTAGGTGGGTACATTGCCTCTCCTTCTACCTTCCTTACTCAAGCAGATGCTGCTAAGAAGGTAAGGGAAGACCAAATGGAGAAAAAGAGGATCAAATATAATAAAACCTCTACACCACATATGAGGTCACAATTTGACCCAATCCAGCAGCAACTAATGATGACCCATTTGTCACCTGATGTAGTCCAACCAAATGAGCAGATGCAACATGAAGATTATACAATGAATGTAGTGGCTATATACATGTCCCTTTTTAGATCACAATATAGGGTTGAAATACTAAATGAATTGACTTCTATAGTAGCTAATGATTATTTGAAAATATCAAAGAAGCTACAGAAGATGGAGGCTGATCTAGCCCAAGAGAAGGCAAACTGTAGCAGTTTGACTATGGAGATGAAAACTAAGAATAATGAAATAGAGAGTCTCAAAAAATAGTTGTAAGATATTGTTTCTTTTTAGACACATCAGGCTATTCAAGCCCAAAATGATTCTTTGAAAGAAGGGCTGATGCAGGTGAAAGATGCAGTGATAGCCTTAAGGCAGGAAAAGGGAATAATACAAAAAAATGTGAGGAGAGCCTGCTACAAGTCACTCAATTTCAACAAAAGCTACTGAATGAGTAGAATAATACCACTGCCATATAGGCCCAACTTCAAGATGAGTAATAAATGATAGAGTAATTGACACTTGAGTTGGCTAATAAGCCAAGGAATTTAGGGGTTTTGAATCTAGTTAAGGATCTTTATGTATCAATATGTAAAAGAATCTCTGAGGAGATTAATCAACTTAGACCCTCTTCAACCTTTCTACTAAATGCAGAAAAATTGTGTGAAAAGGTGGAGACTTCAGTTGAAGCCACTTTGTCCACTATCTCTTTGAGAGTTTTTGACTCTCAAATGCTGCTACAAAAGCTATATGATGCAACTGATGGAATGTTATCAACAATAGGGATTATGATCACTGCCAAAAGAGTGAATGAAGTTCTTAGTTTCAACTCTACAACAATTAAATGCAAAGAGATTTTAGATGTGGTGAAAGAAGGAATCAAAGACATGAAACAACACATTGAATATTTGGTGCAATTGGGTCTTCCCTCCCCTTTTCCTGATAACAACATGGTGTTGATGGTTGATGAGATTAAACCTTTATTGTTAGCTAGGCAAAGTGATCAGTCAAATTTCCAAGGTTTAATAGACGATTCATTAGTGCCTGAAGTGGAAGCTATCTTGATGCCCATGTCCTAGACTTAATTTTAATTGAAGGCTATAGTTCATATTTTTTAGAATTTTTCACACAAGCATATCATCAGCCTTGATTTAGCTTTCAATGAATTGCAAAATAAGTAGGGATTATCTGATGATGAGTGGTCTGTTTATCAAACAGCCTTACTGAAATTGTGATTTTTGTCACATTTTTTATACATTCTTTGGATTCTTTTTGAGTAGGCTCAAAATTCCTTGGGGTTGCCAAGAACTGTAGAGTAAAAAACTCTACATTTTTCATTTTTTGAGTTTTAGTTGTGTGCTCCATGTTTTGTCCCTGTGCATTTCAGTTTGAGGCAGTGAAGTTTTTTGACACAAGAGTGCAGGCATGAGTTTCTTTTTGCCTAAATTTTGTCTAAGTAACAAAGTCACACAAAAGCTACCAAGTGTCATCAGCTGAGATACATTTTATAATTTCTATAATTTGCATAGAATGTGCCACATGTCCTGTGCTAATTTAGTGGAGCATGACAAGTGTTGGCATCTGCATTTCAAATTTCTTATGAGTTTTAAAAGATTTTGTCAATAATCTTCTCTTAGAGTCAAGTGGAAGGTGCCAAGTGGAAACTATGGAAGGTTTTAATATAGTTTTCTGAAAGCAATGGAGGATACCATGTGTCCCTAGCTAAAGAAAGTGGAAGCTGCTACGTGTCAACATCTAAAATATCTTCATTTTGTTTCATTGTTAAGTAAAGATTGTGGTGGGCCTTGAGTCTTGTTTCTAAAGTTAGTGAAAGTTTCCAAGTGTCACCATCTATATGAATCTAAAATGAGTCCTGAATGTTTCTACAGTGTAGCTAAAGCTCAATGGAAGTTTCCACGTGTCCCTAGCTAAAGCAATGAAGCTTCCACGTGTCCCTTGTTAAAGATACATGGAAAGAGACACCTGTCCTTGTTCCCCTTTTGAATCTACTCAGGCAAGAAGTGTTGTGGGTCCCATTTTCTATAATGTGTTAAAGTTCTGAAGTAGCAGACTATGATAGATGTCAAAGATGGAGCACTCTTGAGTAAAGACATATAAAAAGTATAAGTTACATGAAAAGTTTTGTGTGTTTTTTGTAAGTGCCGTGGAAGCTACCAAGTGTTATTTTTTGGTGTCACCTAAATAATGAGATGGTTTTCAAGTGATAAATTAGATACTACCAAGTGTCCTCACCCATTTTATAGTGGGAAGCATCCTGTGTATCTATTTTAGCCAATGAACTTGCAGGGAGATGGAAGGTTTTAGATCTAAGAAATATATTTTGTTAGACACTTCCAATTAAGTTAGAGTTTAGTTAGACCATTGTATTGGGAACATGTGGGAAATATAGAGCTAGTATGATGCTATAAATATGGGTGCAGAGATTGCTAGAGGATCATGATCAGAAGATAGAATTTTTTGTGAGAGGTTGTTATCAAGAAATTTTAGACTTTCTTACTGTAACCAGTAATGTCATTTGCCTTTGTTCTATTTTCTTGAGTTAGAAAGTTTGTATAACTATGCATGTTTATGTGCCTTTTATGTGACTAGAAAATAAATAAGAAGACTGAGTTCTATGCCTTGTTGATATTTTTTGTGTTATTGAAAAATCATCTAAGTTGTGAGCCTTTGATCTTATATATTTTCATCTTTTACCTTGATCATGCCTTGTATTGTCTTTAATGTAATTAAATCCTAATGATAGTTTCACTGTGCTTAGAGTTAAAGGTTGAATTAAATTTAGGTGCATTGCCATAGTTATATTTTCTTTCATTGCATTTATGTTTCTATTTAATTCTTATCCCTTTCCTCATTATACACTTGAAATAAAGAAGAGCCAGCTTCTTTAAAATATGGAGGTCATTTTAGGTTGTAAGCCCCACATTCCTGAAACTTCCCATCATTGATGTTATAAACAACACAATTTTAAGCATCAACAGTAAGAACTATAGAGTAAAAAACACTATATTTTTATTTTTTTGAGTTTTAGTTGTGTACTCCATGTTTTGTCCTTGCATATTTTAGTTCGAGGAAGTAAAGTTTTTGGACACAAGAGTGCAGGCACGAGTTTATTTTGCCTAAATTTTGTCTAAGTATCAAAGTCACATAGAAGCTGCCAAGTGTCATCAATCGAGATACATTTTATAATTTCTGTAAGTTGCACAGAATGTGCCACGTGTCCCATGGTAATTTAGTGGAGCACAACAAGTGTTGGCATCCATGTTTCAAATTTCTTATGAGTTTTGAAAGCTTTTGTCAATAAGCTTCTCTCAGGGTCAAGCGGAAGGCACCAAGTGACAACTACGAAAGGTTTCAATATGTTTTTCTAAAAGCAATAGAAGATGCCATGTGTCCCTAGCTAAAGAAAGTTGAAGCCACCACGTGTCAACATCTAAAATATCTTCATTTTGTTTCATTATTAAGTAAAGACTATGGTGGGCCTCAGGTTTTGTTTTTAAATTTAGCAGAAGCCACCAAGTGTCACCATCCATATAAATCTAAAATGAGTCCTGAATGTTTCTACAGTGTAGCCAAATCTCAATGGAAGCTGCCATGTGTCCCTAGCTAAAGAAATGGAAGATTCCACATGTCCCTTGTTAAAGATACGTAAAAAGTGACACCTATCCCTATTCCCCTTTTAAAGCTACTCAGGTAAGAAGTGTTATGGGTCCCATTTTTTGTAAGTTGTTAAAGTTTCAAAGTAGCAGACTGTGACAGATGTCAAAGATGGAGCACTCCTGAGCAAAGACATATAAAGAGTATAAGTTATGAAAAAAGTGTCATGTGTTTTTTGTAAGTGCCACGAAAGCTACCAATGTCATTTTTTGGTGTCACCTAAATAATGAGATGGTTTTCAAATGAAAAAGTAGATACTGCCAAGTGTCCTCATGCATTTCATAGTGGGAATCATCCTATGTATCTATTTCAACCAATGAACTTGTAGGGAGATGAAACGTTTCAAATCCAAGAAATATCTTTTGTTAGACACTTCCAGTTTAGTTAGACCATTGCATTAGGAATGTGCGGGCAATCTAGAGCTAGTCAAATGCTATTAATATGGATGTAGAGATCGCCAGAGGATCATGATAAGAAGATAGAGAGAATTTTCTATGAGAGATTATTATCAAAAAAATTTAGACTTTCTTACTATAACTAGTAATTTCATTTGCCTTTGTTCTATTTTCTTGAGTTAAAAAGTTTGTATAACTGTGCATGCTCATGTGCCTTTTATGTGACTAGAAAATAAATAAGAAGACTGAGTTCTGTGCCTTGTTGATATTTTTTGTGTTATTGAAAAATCCTCTAAGTTGTGAGCCTTTGATCCTATCTATTTTCATCTTTTACATTGATCATGCCTTGGTTGCCCTTCAATGTAGTTGAATCCTAAAGATAGCTTCACTATGCTTAGAGTTAAGGGTCAAATTAAATTTAGGTGCATCGCCATAGATAGATTTTCTTTCATTGCATTTGTGTTTTGATTTAATTCCTATCCCTTTCCTCATCATACACTTGAAATAAATAAGATCCAGCTTCTTTAAAATTTAGAGGTCATTTCAGGTCGCAAGTCTCACATTCCTGAAACTTCCCATTATTGATGTTGGAAATAGTGCAATTTCAAGTATCAACATTATCCTTGACAAAAATGACTATGAAACTATGACCTATATGTTATGATTATTGAATTATGTTGTTAATTCATGTCTAGCTAAGGAATGCAAGGATTTATGAAGGATTTCTATGTGTTGAGAACCATGAGAAAGACCTATTATCAATCATGTTTTGGATTGCTTATTTATAAAAGTGTGATGATTATGTTTCTTATATATATATATATATGTTTCTTTATGAACTATGGTTATGTCTATGTGATATATTGAAATAAATCATTTTGAATCATTGCCTCAAAGCTTATGAAATGACAACTACTTATGTATTGAATTATATGAAATTATGTACATGTATGTTGATATTTTATGAATGATTGAAATTTCATTTTTTGATTAAATTATGTAGCTTTGGATATTAGATTAGAGGTATTTGATGTGTGCATCAAGTGTGGAGGAATAAGAAACGAGCCAATGAAGGAAAGAGAGTATGCTAGGAATGGTTTTATCACAAAATATATTCACCCTAAAAATCTTATTAGAACCATGTTAAGTAATTGGTTTCCTAGTATTCCACCTTTGTTGACATAGTGTTTAATTAGGAAGCTATCCTTTAAGCCTAGTTGGTGAAATATATTATCACTTGACCTTTATATCTTATAGCCAATGTCTAAACTATCTAGTGGTAAACTAAAAGATAATACATTAATTTCCATAGACTCTAATTAAGTGGGAAAAGAGGTAAATGAATATAATAAGAAACCATAAAATCTTTTAAGAACCACCATGCACCTAAATTGAACATGAAAAAGAACATCCCTTAATGAAGCATGGGTTGGAAATCATCTGGTGGTTGGATTATCCTCAGACATAGATAAATATGAGTTGAGCTCCCTTAATTTATAACCTTTCCAATTTTAAATAAATGATACTAAGCATAAGATAAAAACAAATAGGGATAACTTGTGAGGATATTCAAGTTGAAACAACTGGAGGATAGTGCCTAGGTGGTATTGAAGTCGATAGGTGGGATTTATTTTAACATATATTTTTAGATGTTTATTTGGAATATGAATGATTTTGGTTATTTTTTTCTCTTTATTAAAGTACAATAATACCAATTATTTTATTTTAACTATCTTATTATCTTGACATGCTTGTTCATTAGCCACTATATAAATTTTTACTGGGTTAAAAGGCTTGGATAGGTTATTTTTTTCCTTGCTTGACTTGGATGTTTTATCTTATTATTTGAGTGTATTAATGTTGTTATGTCATAATGTAGGGGTTGTCTATCAGAATCATGTTCATGGTGGGAGATTATGAATCCCTCCCATGTGGTACATGGTGGTAGATTTCTTGACCCTACTTTGAACATCATTGTCATATATTGTAGGTCCTCCCATTTTTTAGCATGCTGGTAGATTGTCTTACCCTCCCATGACTATTGGATGAGATAATTTGATTGAGTTATACTTTTTATATAAAATGAAATGGTGGGCATTTTTTATGTTGTGAAATCTTGTACATACATGCACACACATGTATACATACATACACACACATACATACATACATATATATGTATACACACACACACACACACTATATATATATATATACACACACGCATACATACATATATGTTTTAGATTAAGGTAAAAATAGGTTTGGAAGGGACCCCGAAACCTAGAAACAAAGGAAGAAGGTTATTACAAAAATGCCACACATGAAAAACAAACCTAACACCTACTGCTGAGCAGTATTAAAAATAGGTTTTACATGGACCTAAAACCACTAATCAAGTTCATCAAAAGAAAGACCCCAAGTTTTAAAAAGACCTGGAAACTCAAATTTGTTTAGAAAATAAAGAACCAAAAAATTGAACCAGTTATAACATCCAAATATAAGGACCAGAATAGTATGAATAGAAAGAGCCTATTCTTCTAATTCTAGGATCATCTTCACCGCTTCCTTTCAAATCACAGCAGTGTCCTGTATGGATATTGCAGTCGATGTAGCGGCCTCTTGCAAATCTTTCTTTTTCAAGCTCTGTCTGGTCTTCTTACTGGGCCTCTCTAAAGATTTTATTTCCTCATTAGCTCATTTTCCAAGGTTTACAACAACAGCACATATGCTAGAAGTAACCTCCTCCATCTTCATTCTACTTTCCTTAATGAGCCTTGTAAGATTATTCTCATAATCTTTAAGTTTGATAAGAATATCTCTCATCTGCATTTCCAGATTATTGAATTTTTTTAATCAACTTCTTGATTATGTTCCATTATTTCCATTCTCTTCTTGAGGCCCATTATTTCCTTATACATCCACGAGTCAACTTGAAGAATAACATCTGCTTTGCATTTGGCCAAATTCATGAAGGGAAGCCTCTTGTCACTCTACCTAACATCACTAAAATATTCAGTGTTCTCTTTTGGATTGACTTCATCCTTTTTAGTTTGATCCTCCCTTTCCATTTTTCTCTATTCTTTAGTATCAACAGGGTTTTCATTGTGGACAAGATCATCCTTTACTTGTTCTCTAGTCTCCATTGCATGATAGGCATCCTGAACTAGGTGTTCCTTCTCTATTTTTGAAGCTAGATCCCCAAATAAAACATCCATTTCTTTTTCACTTCCCCCCAATACTTGCTGATTATCCTCATGATCAGAGTTTTTCTATTCTATTTTTTCCTCTGCTGTGTCCCCTTCTTTTTCATTCTCAATTTTATCTTTACCTTCCATGTTAGAGCTGGAAATACATATATACATATATATATACATATACATATATATATATATACATATATATATATATACATACATACATATATGTTATATATACATATATATATACATACATACATACATATATATATATATATGTATATATAACATATATTTATGTATAAGTATGTGTGTGTGTGTACACACACACACACACACAGATATTTGGGATCACAATATTGCATGTCAAATGAAATAAAATTTAATATTTTCTAGTTAAGATATTACCTAATGAAAGTTATTCTTGGAAATGATAGAAATCAAGTAAATTATTGTAAGAACCCTCCAAAAACAAAACCTTCAATAATAAAATAATTTTAATAGAACCTTAGATATAATTTTGTAGTTATATCAAGGGATGAATCCTTTATGTTTGATTTAGGTTTCCTTTACTAAGGATTAATTATTTAAGAAGGTTTGATTGACTAACTATTTAATGTTGAGGTTTTATTTATTCAAAAATATCTTATTTTTTCCTTTTACTTTAATAAAATGGATGGGCCAGAGGGCCATTAACTGATTGAATGAATACTTTATATTATTCAATTATCATTTTTTATATGTAGTACCCTTGAATATTATAGAAACCTTGATTGAATTAAAACATGCTTGAGTTTTTGGTTATTGACTAAACTAATGACAATATTAGTTTAGTGTCGAGCCTGTCATTGTTATAATGCAAATTTAGATTAAAAGAATATCTTTTGAGGAAGAAAGACTCTTTATGAATTAGGTATTCAAAAGAAACATGTTTACGCATATTTATTACCTTAGTTGAGTCCTAACTCTTTGAGTCACCTTTGAGTTTTATTCTGACACAATCTTTGGTTAGTTTTTTATTTTGACTACACCTAGTTTTGCCTTGTTCTCAGCGATAGCCATTTGACATGTTTCCTAGCAAAAAAAATTGAATTAACCCAGTTTCACTCTTATAGAGAATAAAAAACCCCATCTAGATGCTATAGCTATAAATAATTAATGTAGGCATGTATTTAATTTTCTTAGCCTTTAGAATTTAGTTGAGCTACCTTACACAGTGCTTTACCTTAGCCAATTTTTTCTTGGGCTTCTCTTTAAAGATTTTTTTCCTTAGCAATTTTATTGATTTTTTTTTTTTTTTGGAATTTTGTGTTAGTCATTTTAGTAAATTTTTGAGAAGTGGGTTAGAGGAAGCCATGTGTCACCATCCCACTAACCCAAGAGTTATGTCAGTTGGTCTATTGTATAGTCAACATAGGGCTAGTGAGATAATGAGATGTTACCATATGGTATCATACCAGTGATCTATGATCCTAAAGATGATTATTCAAGAATTTTATCTCTAGGCTAGTGTGATGTTTCCATGTGTGATGTCATCTTAACAACCTATGATCCCAAAGATGACCATAAAATAATTTTGCCACTAAGTCATTAAGATAGTGATATGTTTCCACATGGTATCATCCTAACAACCTAAAATACTAGAGATGACCCTACATGAAGTTTGTATTTGCATCATTAGGCTATAAATATGTTTCCAAATTATATCATTATGACAAATTGTGATTCCATAGATGATTTTACTTGAAGCTCACCTTGGGATAATGGGCTAGTGGTATGTTTCCACATGGCATCATCTTAGAAAACCAAAATCCTAAAGATGACCATATAAATATATTGCCTTAGTGTTAGTGGGCTATCAGGATGTTGTGATGTGGCATCATATTAACACTCCATAGTCTCATTAAAATCTATACTGATGAAAAAGCCTCTAAGGTAGTAGGTTAGCAGGATGTTTCCATATGGAATAATCTTGACTATCTATGGTCTTGGTGATGTAGGTAAAATGTGAAATTATATCATATAATTAGGTAAGTGAGAGGACACCACGTGGTGAGAGAGGTCCTTAAGAGCTTAGAGAGGAGCTAGAATGGATTTGGAACCTATTCAAACATCTAGGTGGATGTTGGTTGTGTCAACTATGACCTATGTTGATTTTCATGGTTGTTTTAACATCATAATCATAATAATATTTGGTGAAATATAAACAATGGTTCTTAAGTGATTGGTCAAGTGATTAGATATTTTAACCTCTTAATTGGTGGCATGAACTTGATTATAGAATGGTAGTTACAAGAATTTGTCAACATGAATATAGGATTAACATGAACTCTTTTATTCACTCATGATTTATTTTTGGTTTTTCATGCTTTAGATTGTGGCATGACTTTTATTTATAGGAAGAAATAATGGGAATGACATTCTGGTATCAATGCCTCTTTTAAAACATTAAGAGCTTTGGGAATTTTAATTTCTTTTTGATTTATTATTTCCATATTTATTTTGATGTCTTTTTTGTTGACATACATAATGAGAGGAAGATGTAGAAAAGATCATGGAGAAGGTCCTATTGGTGAGCATTAACCTCCCAATAAGTCAGACTAAATGATATAAGACCCCAAATTCTCTTATCTATGCAAAAAATTATGGATGTTCTATAGGAGAGATTTCATGTGGTTCAACATGAGGTAGAGAGGACTCTCCACATCATTCCTAGAAGGACAAAATACCATTTGAAATATAAAGTTTTAAGAGTCCTCCCCATCACCATTTTTAGGTGATAGAGGTGAATCACATCACCATAATGAGAAATGAGAAAGGTGAGACTTAGATCACCCACCTAAGATTATTCTTAGAGACTTAGGAAAGGACTTCATCACACTATGTCATACATTTGATGGTACTCAGGAAGGATTCACAATAAAATCATGGTTAGTTAGAATGAGAGGATATTTCACTTTGTATGATTATGAATCTAATGGGAAATATTTTTTGGGCACCCATAATCTCATGGTTGAAAATAAAATGTGGTGGGATGCAGAGAATCATAAGCTCCACTTGACACCTTCCCTCACTTAGAAATTATTTGAGGAGTGTTTTAGACGATGCTACCTATCCCCTCATTATGAGCAGAAGAGAATGAATGAGTTTCAAGATATTTGAAAATGGAGTGCCACCATGTCTTAGTATGAGTATTATTTTTTATATTTAATCAAATATGTGTAGGGTTACCTGAATAAGACTATCAAGGTTAACAAGTTCATTAGAGGCCTAAATTTAGAGTTGGTTAGTGCAGTGCATAATTAAGCTCCCTCAACCATGGTATAGTAGTTGAAAAGGATTATTTTTCTAAGGGGTCTCATGGAGAGATTATATATTTTTGAGATAAATTTAATGTAAAATTTAACTCTCAACATAATTCAAGGTTGTAAGGTGTGTATCCTACACTTAGGGTAGGTTGGAGATAAATACAATCCAACTTTAGATCCCTGTAATAACAATAAGAGAGTAACTATTTAGACATAGTAGAAATGAGAAAAAATTTGAAAATGACCACTAAAGATGAAATGGAGTTGGACCTAAAAAATATTAGTGGAATAGGATTGCTCAAAATCAATAACTAGAATAGGAAAGACCTTCAAGGTCAATAGTGTCCTTAGAACTAAGACTAGCCAAATCCCCCTTTGGGAAAGACTAGTATAAGGGTGTGTGCTTTACTTGTGGATCACCTATTCAATATACACATAAATTTACATTATAACCATTAGTATTTATTAGGAATAAGGATCCAACATCATAATATATAGTGGGTGATGTGGGATGAGGTCATATAATTTATGCATTAATACATGACCACCAAGTTGAGCATCAAGTGATGGTAATTGAGACCATAAGTCAAAAACAATAGGGATATGACTTTGGAGTCCATTAGGATTTTCTCATGTATAATGTTATCTCTTCAAGGTAGAGACCTAGATTAGGTTAATGTCTCGTGTGTCAAAAATGATGAATCAACAACAAATTAGGAAGATGTTGCACCTTTAAGGGTTTAGTATCCTCACTTATTTTAGTGACTTACAAGAATAAGTATTCCTAAGTGGAGGGAGATGTAAGACCCAATTTTTCATAGTGCTTATATTTGAAAAAGATGACTATGAAACAATGACTTATATGTTCTAGTTATTCAATTATATTGTTAAGTAAATTCTAGCTAAGGCATGCAATGATTTATAAATGATTTTCATGTGTTGTGAACCATTATAAATACCTATTATCAATAATTTTTTGGATTCATTACATATGAAAGTTTTATGCTTATGTTTCATTTATATATATGTTGAATCAAATATATATATATATATATATATATATATATATATAAACTTAAATGTTTTAGTTTCATGTATATGTGATATATTAACTTAAATCATGTTGAATCATTGCTTCAAAACTTATGAAATGACAACTACTTATGTAATAAATCATACAAAATTATCTACATGTATGTTGATATTCTATAATTGATTGGCTATGGTTAATTAAGTGAAATTTCCATGTTTGATTAAATTTTGTAGATTCATCTATTATTTTTTAGGTATAGGAAGAGGGACAATTAAGGAAAGATTATGCCAAACATGGTTTTATCATAAAATAGTTGTACCCTTACCCTTTTTATAAATGTGTTAAATAATCAGTTGTCTAGTCTTCCACCTTTGTTGATGTATACTTTGATTAGGTGGCTAGTTTATAACGTTGGTTGGTGAAACCTATTGTCACTTGAGATTTATATCTTATAGACAACATCTAAACTATATAGTTTTGAATTGACATATCTTCCATTGATTTCAATAGATTTGAATCAAATGGGAAAAGAGATAAGTGATCTAGGAAGAAACCATAGAATCCTACAAGAGCCATCTACACCTTAATTGAATATAGAAAGGAACATCCCTTAATGAGTCATGGGTTAGCAAGCAGTTGGTTTGTTGGTTGATCTTAGAGGTAAATAACTAGGCGTCAAACTATATTAATTTATGACTTTTTCCAAATTTATAAAAGCTATACTAAGCATAAGATTAGAAAATAGGGATAATTGGTGAGGACAACTAAGATTAGATAAATGGAGGATAGTGCCTAGGTAGTCTTGAAGTCAATAAGTGGGATTTATTTTAACATATGTTTTTATATGTTTCATTTGAATAGAAATGATTATGATTTTTTTTTCATTATTTTGATTAAATTATAATAATACTACTTGATTTATTTTTCCTGTCTCATTGTCTTTCCATGGTTGTACATTAGAGGCCATGAAGTTCTTTACCTAGTTGAGGTCCTTAGAGAGATTTTTATCCTTCTTACTTGACTTGTATGTTGTATCTCATTACTAAAGTGTATTAATGTTGTTGTGACATAATGTAGTGGTTTTTTATGAGTATCATGTTTATGGTGGTAGATTGTTAATCCCTCCCATGTGGTGCATGGTGGTAGATTTCCTAACCCTCTTATGAATATCATGGTGGTAGATTATAAGCCCTCCTATGTTGTGACCTAGTGGTAGATTTCCTAACCCTCATATGAATATTGGATGAGAGCATTTGTTTGAGGTATCTTCTTGATATCCAATCAGATAGTGGGCCTTATTTATGTTACAATATTTTTCCTATTTTTTTCTATATTTTAAATGATTAGATTAATTTGGATATTCATTTAATGCTTAGTTAAATGATATTTTAGACTAGGAGTCTCTTTGGATTATAATAACTTGGATTAATACTGTAGGTGGTGCATGGTCATCCCCTTGTGTTAATATATCTTGGCTAAGATATACACCCTTGACTTTACCAAGTGATATAAACATGATATGAGTTGGGATTTTGATTCCCAGGTGTGTCTAGAGAAGAATCTTAATGATGATAACATATTGGGTGGTGATTCTTCCTACTTATGAATAATAGATGTTTAGGAGCAGATGAGGAACACCATTAAAGATTACCTAGTCCTATATTATTTAATTAGGCCTTATGATGTGCTCTTACTTATGTAAATAATCAGATGAAATATTATGTATTATCAATGATTTATAGGATATCATTCTTTTAATATATTTATAAAATAAAGAGTATGGATACTATTCCAACCATGGATTGAAATATAAGTTTTCTATTAATTGAAAATTTAGTGTTAAACTAAGTTATATGTGTTATAAATACTTGGTTTACAAGACCTTGGGAAGGATCCTATATGTTTAAAAGTATTTATCCTTTATGAAACTTTTCAATAAATTAATAGATTGATTTCATGTCTTAAATCTTTATCTTGAGTGGCTTGGTTTATAAGAATTATGCCTCTCTTTGTAATCATAATATGATGAGTTAATGGACTCAAACTTATTTAATTCAGTACAATTCATATATATAAATTTGTGAATATTATTGGGAATAATAATATAGCATGCTGAATGAACTACACTTTGATTTTTTATAGCTAGGCTATTGCATGATGAAAGGTATTCTTTAAAATGATAGAAATCAAGTAGGTTCTTGTTATAACCTTTGAAAAAATAGGCCTTCAATAATAAAATAATTTTAATAAAAGATTATTTATAATATTATAATTCTATCAAGGCATGAAACCTTTAGATTTGACTAAGGTCTCCCTTTCTAAGGCTTAATGATTTAAGAAGTGCCAACATACCAACAATTTGATGTTGATGTTTTACTTGCTAGTAAATATCATGTTTATTAATTCTGGTTTAATGAAATGGATGTGCTTGAGGCACATTAACTAGTCAAAGGAATAGTTTGAATTAGTTAGTCATCCCTTAGTCTGTATAATACCCTTTAATCTTAAAGAGCTTTTGCTTTAAGTATATCATGATGGAGTTCTCAGTTATTGAATAAACTAATGATAGTATTGGTTTAGTGTCGAGCATATCATTTTTATGATGTAGATTTAACTTAGCAAAATATCTTCTGGGCAAGAAAGACTAAGTCTAAATTAAGTAGTTGGTAGTAATATGTGAAAGAATTTATATTGCCTTAGCTGAGTCCTAACTCTTTGAGTCATATTTGCATTTTTTACAACAAAATAATTAGTAGATTTATGATTTTCACTAAACCTAGTTTTATCTTCATCTTGGCCATAGACATTTGGCATATTTCCTTGTGTAATTTTTTGACTCAACTTGGTGTTTATATTTTAGATAATTAAAAACCCCATATAAACACTATAGTTAGTAGCAATTAATGCAAGAATTTCATAAATTACCTTAGCCTTTAGGCTTTAGTTGAGTTACCTTGCACAGTGCTTTGACTTCATCAAATTTTTCTTGGTCTTCTCTTCATATATTTTTTACTTAGCCATTTTATTTCTTTGGTTTTGTTTTAGAATTTTTCCTTAGTTTATTTCACAAATTTTTGAGAAGTGGGTCAGAAGAAACCATATATTGTCATCCTAATAACCCAAGATTGATGTTAACTTGGCCTATTGTATGGTTGATTTTAGGCCAATGGGCTAGTGGGATGTTTCCATGTGGCATCATCCTAGTGACTTATGATCTTGAAGATAATCATACATGAATTTTACCTCTGAGCTAACGAGTTAGTAGGATGTTACCATGCGACATAATCTTGATGACCTATGATCCTAGAGATGAACACACATGAATTTTGTATTCAGTCCAGTGGACTATGGGATGTTTCCACATGGTATCATCCTAGTGACCCATGATATTTTAGATGAGCATACAAGAAGCTTTCACTAGGACAATGGGCTAGTGGGATGTTACCATATGGCATCATCCCAACAAACCATGATCTTGGAGGTGATCATACACAGAGCTTTCCTTTAGGATAGTGGGATAACTATATGTTTCCACATGGTATCATTATAATGGTCAAAAATACCATCAAAGTATGTACTAAGATAAAATCCTCTAGGCTATCAGGTTAATGGGATCTTTTCTCGTGGCATCACCTTGACATTTTGTAGTCTTGGGTTGAAGGTACTATGTTAAAGTCTATCAGATCATAAGGTAATCAAGAGATTACCATGTGGAAAGAGAGGTCCTTCAGCACTTAGAGATAATATAGTATGTCCTTATATCCCATTTAAGTAGCCATGTGGATGTTAGTTGTGTCAGCTATGACCTAAGTTGATTTTGATGGTCATTTCAATATCATAAAAGTAGTAATATTTGATACAAACTAGAAACTAGGTTCTAAAGTACTTGGTTGAATGATTAGATATTTTGACCTATTAATTGATGGCATGCACTAGATTATGTAATGGTGTTAGTTATAATAAATTTTTGGGCATGAATATAAGATCGAAATGAATTATTTTACCACTCATGCTTTGTGTTTGTCTATTTGTGTTTTAGATTATGTCATGCCTATTATTTTTAAGAACACAAAATGGGCATGACAATTTTATTAACTCTAGATAACAAATTTAATGGGTTCATATATCACATTTAAGGAAATAATTCATGTAGTGGCTATTATCCATGTGATTTGGTATGTCAATGTGTAAAATGGAAATGGATCCTCTTAGAGTTGTTTCCTCTAAATCATATGCAAGAGATACCTCTATGTATCTACTTTAAATCAACCTTCATACTAAAAAAAAATACTATAGGGAGACTCCACCACTTTTTATTCCATATGCAATCACCCAATATGTTATGTATCTTCTCTCTTCAATCTAAATGACCCAAATTATTTGTAGACCTTACCAGACCTACAACACTAAATACCAAGGTTTAACTTACATCCACACCATTTTTATTTGTATTTTATTATATAAATATTATTGGTATTATTTATTAAATCAATAGAACCAAAAATGAAATCTAACTAACATTTATGGGAATGAAACAATACTCATGAATAACAATAAAATAATAAATATAAGTGATAATAATGATAACTAAAACTAAATCTCCACTAAAAAATGACCCAAATGTTCAATTCCATGCCAAGGGGAAATGAAAGACAATCTCATTCATATAATTGATATTTTATTTCTTGTTTCCTTTTTAGAAAAAATACATTCCTTTACAATCCTATAATGGATTTTCAACTTTTGTAACTTCTCTTCTTTTGAAAATAATTTTGAATTCCTTTTTGACACATACAATTATTTCATATTTTATTAAAACTAATAAAAATCCCCATACCTATGGTAATAATGAGTAAAATGTCATAGTTAATAGCAAGAACCAAAAAAATTCATGATTCAACATATATCTAAAAATATAATGATGATGCAATGATATCCAAAAAAGTATGCTTACACTTGATTTTCTATCTTTTGTTGGTATTTTTATTTGTTCCTATCCTTTTCAACCTCAAATTTTTATTTTTCTATGTCTTCTTTAAATTTTTAAAAATTTACACTGGTGAAAAAAATATCATGGTGAAAATAGAACTATTTTGATAGGTTCATCAACCACCATGGGAAAATATTAACCCTAATATTTGTTATACTTTTCATTATGTTAGTTCCATTATCATGATCATTTATTTTTCAAATAGTCATGGTGGTTTCATCACCTTTGCACCATTTTAAAAATTTATGTGAAAGACATTAGTTGTTATGTGTTTTTCTTAATTTTTTAAAAAAAATCTATTGTTATCTTCTTGAGTTCACTCCCTTACTTTATAAATTCACTAAAAGTCTTTCATTTTCAAACATCCTTAATATCTAATTTAACTCAATCAAACTCCTAATTAATCCCAAGTTAACTTCAAGTTACTACTCCTTTTTTATTACAAGTATTTCAATTTTTGGATAAATTGAGATAAAACAATTTACGTGTGATTGGATTTTTTAAGTTCTTAGATCCATATCCCATGTAATTTTATTTTGATGAAGACTCTACCTCAATCTAAATTCATTATTTTGGTCATATTGCATGAGTTTTGGAGATAACTTTTCATAGAGCTAAAAACTCAATCTTTGAATTTTCTTGGATCAATCTAGCCATAATATATACATTTATTATTCATATTTGTTTTTTATTTTACTCCTATTAGAGATTTCCCAAGGTATACACATAAAAAGGAGATAGATACCTAAGGATAAAATATTCATCAATAAGTATTTCTCCACCTTTATCTAGTCTCAACATTTTCAGATGGGTGTTTTGATTTATTTTATTAGTTTATTTTTATTTTTATTATATTATAAATTATATGTTTTTTATAAAATAAAAAACACTATCTTATATAAAATATAATAATTTTATTGTTATTTTTTTATATCCACACATCTAAACATAAAATTACATTATAAATTAAATTACATATTAAGTAGAATAGATAAATTAAAATAAAAGGTAAAACCAAGAATTTTAAGTTCATTTTAAATTTTATAATAATCTTCCATTCACAAATAAAATCCCACACACATAACATAAAATTTAGATAGGTTAGGCATATGCTTACATCTTAGTTATGATTTTATTCACCTAAATAAAAATAAATGATGTTTTTATATCATAAAATAATAACTTTATGTTTTCATTAATTCCATTTCATAGCATTTAAATTCACATAGAATCATTCAAAAAAAATTAAAACTAGTGTTTTAGCTCACATTTGGGAATTAACTTTGGAATTATTAAGAATTATGCTTAACAAACCCAACATAGGTTTTTAAACCTGATTTTCATTTGAATTATTAAAATTTAATTTCAAATTATATTTCACTTATTTTAATTTAAAAATATGAAGATAAAATAATACATGATTTAGTGCATATAGGCAAAACTCTCATTTCTCAAACTAGGAAAAGTTAAAATCAACACTTACATATTTCATTTACAAACCTAGTTTTAAGTATTACATTTTTTGAATAATTTGATGATGATGATGATGATGATGATGATGATGATGATGATGATGATGATGATGATGATGATGATGATGATGATGATGTTGTTGTTGATGATGATGATGATGATGATGATGATAATGATAATGATAATGATAATGTGATAATGATAATGATAGTGATAATGGTAATGATAATGATAATAATAATAATAATAATAATAGTAATAAAAATAACAATAATAATAATAATAATAATAATAATAATAATAATAATAATAATAATAATAATAACAACAACAACAACAACAACAACAATGACAACAACAACAACATTTATTTCCTTTAATTTATTTATTTTATGTAATTTAATTTTATATTATAGAGTATT
The DNA here is from genome assembly GCA_037957365.1 of Torreya grandis. Classification (NCBI taxonomy): domain Eukaryota; kingdom Viridiplantae; phylum Streptophyta; class Pinopsida; order Cupressales; family Taxaceae; genus Torreya; species Torreya grandis. The sequence goes on from JARHVA010000694.1 coordinate 2,015,747, forward strand.
TTAATTCCATTATTTAAAAAAATACCTCTAAAAAAAATATGAAAAAAATCAAACCAGACCTTACCCAAATAAGCACGAATGATAAAATATTGATATCACTTCCTTGTAAACATAGATTAAACATTAAAATAAATAAAAATAAATATTTACACTTATTAAATTTCAAACCCATATTTCCCCACCATTACATGATACTCCATAAGTGACCCTAATTCTATATGGTTAATTTATTTCCTAGATTGTTAATTCCTATCCAAACTAGTATTGTTTACTATGATATTTATTCTAATATCTTGTTCAAGGAATTTATATTGAACCTACTCATAAACCTTATCATATTAATTCTCTTTAAAAGTAAGTCCATGTCATATAATCTCTAATCATTATACCCCTTCACATTATAGCCTTCCAATTTAACAGACTCCAAGTTTGAGGCTTCCATTTTATTTTAATTTATTATCTAGACTAGCGACATCCTATTTTAATTTTAATTTTAGATTAATTTGTATGATAACTACATACATTATATTCTTTTAAACTTCATCATTTACTAGTTTTTTATCTCTTGCAACAATATATTGAGTTTCCATCTCCTTGATTACATGCCTTTAAAGGTTCATCAAAAAATGTCTAGGTAGGTTGTTGGTACTTTGAGATATATATTTTTTCACTTATTTATCACTCCTAAATCCATTATAGCTTCATTATATTTTATCCCCTTAAGTTATTTCCTTCCATCTTTCATCTTCTAACTATATTAGGAAAAATAATACCCTACTATATCAACCCATGAATTATAGTTTTATCCATCATCCATCCCATCCTAGATACATTGATCATATTCATGAAGTTATGAACATTTTGTCACAATATTTTTAGTTAAAAACTGACCGAGTTTGAGATTAGTCAACCCATTTTGGAACTAAATCAAGTTAGTTGATATCATCAACTTAATATTTGAAATAAAATACAATCATTCACCATCATAAATACAAGTTACCACTTAATTATAATAAATACAAACATTTACTTTTTGTATTTTTATTGATCACACTTTTTCCCTAAGTATACATTTATAGGAATTATTTATTAGATCTTATTTTGAAGGAAAACTTGTTTTGTGGATTATTAGATTCAATATGATGATTCCTTTTATCTTAGATATTTTTTTACCCTTTGATTTCCTTAAAACCAAAAAAATATCTTTCAAAAAACCATTAATGAATGGGGATATTGAGGATCAATAGATATTTTTTAGGGTAAGTATATTCTAACCCTATCTCTTTCATTTGATATACAGGTTGCATAATTACTTGGTTAATGAATGTATACCTCCTTACTTAAAAATTATATACACTTATACTTAATGTGGTTATAGGATTGTTTAAACTTTTGATTTATCTAATTAGGTAGCCTAGTCTTTCATTTTCATACCATGGATCCATACACATTATGATATGTTTATAACCCTTCCCTTTTTACTTATGTTTCTTGTTTATAATAATATATTACTTAATAATATACCTAGTTAGAGATACTTCATTGTGTTTATTTATTATAGGATTTGGAAACATTTCTCTTGATTTTTTTTAAAGTGTTCCTCTTACTAGGTTTACGGTTCCATTTGGTCATATTTGTAGAGATGGAATCAAAAGTGAGTTAGATCATGCATTAGTAAATAAAACTCAAATAATCATAAAGAAAATAACTCACAAAACCAACTCCCTCAATGGGGTTTTTGAAAATTAAATCTAAGAGCTAATGAAAGAAGGAATATACCAACAAACCTTCATAAGAGTGTCCCTCCTCCAAATACAAATCAAAATGTGGTTTCTCCTTGATTTAGAGCTTCAAGTCTTTGACAATGATGAGTGGCTTGATCCTCAATCATCTATTAATGTACCAATGAACTAGGCTCATGAAATTGATAAATTTTATGCCAATAGTGAAGTTATCCTATTGTAAATTAAGCATAATAACACTACACATAAGACCTTGTGAAAATAATTATACATAATAAGTTTACACTAAAGAAGATTTAAAATATGAGTGAGAACCCTTATATTTATGGGTTTTTAAAAATCATCAAAATGAACCATGACCGTACATATTGAGATCAAGATGTGTGGCCATGAATCAATTCAATTTTTGGGGCTCAATCCATAAATATCCTCATTAATATTTAGATGAAAGGGGCATTAAAGAAGCATGAAAGGTCTTATAATAGATATTCCTTCCTTTTATGGCTTATGGATGCCACTCGATAGATGATGTCACCTGATGATGCATATATTAGAAATTAATTTCCAACTATTAAATATTCAATAATTTCCATGTATTTTACACTTAAGCTCTTAATTTGGTTTAATTTGGTTAAGTGAGGTTAATTAAATTTTATGCAATTCTTTAGAAATTGGTTGCCCAATTAATCAAACTATTCAAAATGTCAAGTTAATGGGTCATAATTAAAATGGAGTATAATTAAAAGAATGTATTAGTTATGTAAAAACTAATACCCCATTTAGGACATTATCGACACAAAATAACACATACATGAATCATGTGCTTCTAAATTAGAAGAATTCAATGTTTCAGAGCATCAAATTACATTTTTATCATTTTAACTCAAAATGATTTTAGAAAAGTTAGTAATCAAATAAAAATCATTTCCCCATTCAAGGATACATTAATCTAAATCAACACTTGTATATGAAAAACTCAAACCATTTAGCATATTTTAGTGATTTTAGCCCAAATTATACTTAATTTCTAGTAAGATTGACAATTTCAACACAATGTGTTAGGAATTGGATGTTTACATTTTACCCCTATTTGACAAAGTGTAGTGAGACATTTATTAAAAGTAATTTATTTTCAAATAAAAGAGTTGCCAAGAAAAAGTTGGAAGGAAATTACCCATGATGCCCCTTTAAGAGGACACACAAGGATGAAAGAAACGAATGAACTCTTGAAAAGTGAGAGAAAATAGTGAAATTAACACATGGATGAGATTAAATCGAGATGAGTTAATGCATGCACTCATTGATTCCCAATGATCAAAATATAATATAATATAATATAATATAATGGGCCCAAGGTTGGGAGAAGTAGGAAGAATATAATCCCAAAACAAAAGTGACACACTTTAAACACACTCACAAGAGGGTGAAAGCTATGTATTTAGGGAATGATCAATCCCAAGATAAATTACATGCTATAAAATTGACAAAATGAGGGAAAAATCCATAGAGCTTAGAATTAGAAAAAAAATGAGAGTATTGATGTAGAGAAAGGAAATAATAATGTGCCCTACTAGAGTAGATTTGATCGGTTGATGATTGTGCCTTGATAGGGCTTATTTTGATCATTGATAATTAATTTTTCAATTTTAGGGATGATTTGATTAATTATTGGCAAAAATGATGTGCCCCAGTAGGTAAAATTTAGAAGCATAGCTTAAGGATAGAACCTAGTTCATAGATTAAATATGAGTGGGTTCAAATGTAGATGTGAGGGTCAAATGACTGAAACAACAAAAAAAAACTAGGCATACAAGGATGCACTAAGTGGTGAAAGAGATGATTAGAATAAGAAAGGTGACCAAGCTGACCTAAGATACATCATGTATCAAAGCACTTCCTACATAGACTATATGGACCTCAAGCCAATGTAGTTTACCCAAAAGTAGGATAAAATGGAATGAGTAATGAAGAATAGATGAAAATAGACCATTATTCAATTAGAGTCATAATATATGCCAAGAGATGCACCTCTTCAATAGATTATGGTGTTTAGTACATGGTACAATGAGATTTGATCTTTGAAACTAGATTGAAATTTTGACTTGGAATCCAAAGCACTTGGTGCTTACTATATAAAAAGTCAAAGTATGCATCATAAATATGACTAACTTATAATGATATTGTATCTCAATTGTGATGAGTTGGTTCAAAAGTGAATACTTATAACTAAGGATAATAATAAAAATTACCAATACTAGAGTTAAAAATATTTACATTTAAACAAAAACAAAGACAAAGATAAAAATAAAACATAGATGTAACTTAAATTAAAATCTAAATATGAACAATCAATATTTATTTATGAACAAGAATGTATAAAATGCAATTCAAGAATAACATAATAAACAACATGAAAACAAGATATCAATAATCAAGATCCATGTAGTGTGAGATAAATTTGAAGAACCATTTAGCAGGCAAAAACCATGACCTATTGTATTTGTGTTCACTTGTATATAAGAGGAAGCTAAAAAAATTATTTAGGCATACCGTTTTGTAGAACTGGTCTTGAATATGTCAATTATACTAATGAGTCATATTCAGGATCATTATTGGGCAAGGGATAAAATTGTCCATGTTAAAATAGCCCAAGGTATGAAAAGAATATGGCTCTAACCAGAATGGTCTAGAATAAAAAATGAATAGGGTCTAAAAGAGGATGGTCTAGGTGGGATAAAATGAGTCGAGTTGGAATATAAATGATCTAGAGTGTCAATAACCCAAAGTTTCAACTGTCCATAGTCATAAAAGAATATGGTTCTCATTAGAATAGTCAAGGGTAAGTCAAGAGAATATGAATGTGGTCCAAGATAAGATGGTTCAAGATATAATAGTAGGATAAAATGACTTCTACATAAGTTGACCCAAAGTAAGGGATATTATAGATAGTGGTTCAAAAAACTATCAAACATAGAACCACTTGAGATGTATAATGTTCATGGGCTTTAAAAGTTCTTCACCACATAGAGTAGCCAATTGGTATGCCCCTAATCCATAATTTTTTGTGATAATATATGGGCCCAACAAATTAGGCTAAAACTTACCCTTATTTTGTGTTCAACATTTGTGTTCTTCTGATTCTCTTTTAGGATCAGATCACCAAGTTCAAATGCCTGAGGGAGAATACATTTGTTGTGGATTTTATGCAATCTAGATTAATTGTCTTATAATTTTTTAGGGTATCAAAAAACTTTCCATCAAGGATTTTTATTTCTTGTAATCTCAAAATTTGATAATCTTCATCATCTTCAATATTATCCAAAGATATTCACAATGAAGGCAATACTATGTCAATCAGGATAATAGATTATATGCCATAAATAAAGGACTATGGAGTGGATCCTACGGGGTTTGATGACTAGTATGATCAACTCAAAGGGAAATAAAATTTTAAAAGTGCTAATTACATCCAACATTATTGACAATATTCACTAGTATTCCAATAATGGGTTTATTTGATGCCTCAGCTTGTCTATTGCCTTGTGGGTTATATGGTGCGAATTTTTTGTTCTTATTTTGAATGTTGCACAAAGATATTTAACATATCTATTTACAAATGATCTGCCATTATCAGATATAATTTATGTTAGGATACCATATCAACATATGATATGGTAATGTATACACTTGGTAGTCTACTTCCTAGTGATACAAGTGAGAGGAATGACATCAAACCACTTATTAAAATTCTCAATAGCAGTGAAAATATGTTTATGTCCATTAGAAGATATTGGGTTCATTTTCCTCATGAGATTGAGGCCCCATGTAGAAAATAGCCATGGTATAGTAACTGATTGTAGTGGAAAAGAAGGTGCGTGTATCAAATTTCTATGTTGTTGACCAGAAATACACTTTATTACATAATCTCAATCATCTATCTCCATTTTGGGCCAATAGTGACTTGTTGTGAAGATATTTTTAGATAAGACTATACTATTGGTGTGGCCCCACACATTCCTTCATGATCATCTTTAAGTACTAAATTGGATTACCCTGAAGTTAAATAATAAAGTAACATTCCATCATAGAATTTATGATAAATCATGTTTATAAGGAGTGTATAATGGGATATACAATGAAGGAAAAGTTTCTGATGATTATTAGAAAGGTCAAGTGGAAAAAAATGGTTTTAAAAATAATTATAAATGTTTTAAAACTAAGGTAGTTTAGGTGGGATATTGGGACCAACAATGGTGCATACCCTTTCTAAATATGGAAATACATGAGAAGACTTTATAAGGTTTTCAATGAGAAATTGATACTATTTATCACTACTATCAATCTATATCATGGATCTAATTATTTCCATTACATTGACATATCTATTGTTAGATTGTGGTACTTGTTTAAATTATAGGGATCTAAAATATGCCTTGAGATTATCCATAATATACTTGTAATGTAAAATATTGTCATCTCTATTATGATATTGATCTATGGTTTTATTGATAATTAATTAGGAATAACCATAGACCATTAAGTTCTAGATAGTCCATTGTACTACAAGACAAAATCCTATAATAAGTGCTTCATACTCGACCATATTTTTGGTATAAATAAAATTACTATGAAATGTTTTTGGATTCATATCCCCTTTTATTGTACTAAACAAAATTATAGTTCTATATCCATGAGAAGTGAAGGAGCCATCAAAATATTGTTTTCATTATTTAGGTCTATGTTTTACTTCTTTGATTGTCATAATAAAATCATCTAGCAAATTGAATCTGAGTGGTTATGTCTATAATAGGGGCTTCCATAAGTTAATCAGAAATAACCTACCATTTTATGTCTTTATAATTATGATACTCAACATCAAAATTTATTAATATCATGACCCATTTGGCCATACAGCCTATGAGAGCTTCTTTGGATAATAAAAATTTGAAGGGGTCCACTTTAGCAATAATAATGGTTCTGTTATTCAACATATAGTGTCATAGTTTTTGAGATGCAAAAACCATGGCTAAACATGAATTTTCAATAGGGATATAGTTATGCTCATATTCCACTAGTGTGTGAATTAAATAATAAACTACATATTACTTTCCCTAATCATCATGTTTGGCCAAGAGTGCCTTCAGTGCATGCTTGGTCACTAAAATGTAAAGAAGAAATGGTTGTCTAGGTATTGGTGGTCTCAAAACTAGTGGGTTGGACAAATATATTATGATATTCAAAAATTATAATTAACACTCATGATCCCATTGTAATGTGACCCCTTTCTTCAAGAGATACATAAATGGGTGGTACTTATATGCTAGTTGATAAATGAACCTCTAGATAGATTGAATCTTTTCTTGTAAGTTTTGGAGTTGTTTGAGATTGGAAGGTGGAGGTATTGAAATAATGGCCTTGACCTTAGCAAAGTATACTTTGATCCCTCTTTATGATAAAATACATCATATCAATTTTCCTAAAGTGATTCAAAAAACACACTTTTTGGGATTCAGATAGACCTTGTACTCATGAATCCTCTCAAAACTTATTTATATAACATCAATATGTCCAACACGTGTTCTTGATTTGGCTAGGATGTCATCAACATAGTCTTCAATAATATCATTCATCATGTCATGGAAGATGATAGTTATATTATGATAATAAGTGGATCCAGTGTTCTTTAAGCTAAATGACATGAATTGATAACAAAATGTTCCCCATGGTGTGTTGAATATATTTTTGTGTTGCTCTTCTTGAGCTATCTTGATTTGATGATATCCATAAAATATATCCATGAGGAACAACATATCATACCCAACAATAGAATTAACAATCATGTTGATGTTCGGTATAGGAAAATAGACTTTAGGACATGCTTTGTTGATATCTATAAAATCATTACAAAGTCATATACCATGTGGATTTTTTCTAAATGGAACTATGTTTGAAATACATTAAGAATAGTCTAGTGGTCTAAAGAAGCCTATTCCTAATAATTTCTCTAGTTTTACTTTTACCAAAAGAGTGATGCATGGATGCAATTTCCTTAATTTCTATTTGACTGGTTTAACATTTGGATGGACAACAAGTCAACTTATAACTGATTCAAGGTCTAAGCCTAGAATTTTAGAATATGCCCATGAAAAAATATTAATAAAATCACTCAAAATAGTGTTAATATGATCTATCTCCTCATTAGTGAGGTAAGCTCCAAGATTATTTTTTTTGGGATCATCATATGTCCCTAGGTTTACTACAGTAGTGTTTTCTACAAGGACTATAGAACCATCTTCTAGAATAATATGCAATGCTTGATCCTAATTTTATACTTCTATAGCTTCTAGTTTTTCCTCTGAAAGCTCTAGATAATGTGATGAATCTGAATCTGCCAATTTAGGTAATGGCCAACTAGAAAATATCTCAAGAAAGTCAAGAGAAAGATGCTCAAAGATTTATTATTATTCTGACATGATGTTATTACTATCTATGGAGCTAAGACTTGATAGACCTAGCATGTGATTTGGGGATGAGAAAACTTTCCTATCCAAGAATGCCTAAAATAGGTTTTCACTCGAGGGTTTATCTATTTCTTTACTCCTTCCCTAACCAACAATACCTCAAAGAGATTTTCACCTGAGGATATTGATGTTTTATCTTGTTCATGACCAAGAAATTTTGCCTACTCTCCAAAGTATTCATACGGATCCAAATAAAAATCAAAGCCTTACTTATGATCACCAATTGGTAATCCATCTTTGAGGCCCATGTACTCTATAATAGATTATTCATTCTAGAATTCATCAAGGCATTTGACTAAATTTTTTGGTCCTAATCAATCATTTTATGATGGTAAAGGTAAAGTGAACAATGGGGTGTTATGGTCATAATCAAATTTGAATAAAATAAGTTTTTATCAACAAGCTCATCATAAATACCATAACAGGATGTTAAATCACTACTAGAAGTCTCATTGCTAGTCAATTTAGAAAAATCATTATCAAAAGTCATGAGGTCAGCCCCAAGTGGTATAAATCTAAGACCTTGATTTATGTTAGGTTTAATAGTTGATAAAAGTTCTAGGATTCCTTGTGCTCATGGGCCAAGGCCTTTTCTAATATAATCAAAATTATCCATGACCCAATTTGGGATAGGATATTTTGGATTTTAAAAATAATCAACAATGTCATTAGAATATAACCAACCACTTTTAATGAAAGCTTCTCAATCCCTATTTGGTGAAATACCATGTACAAATACCATAGTGGTTTCTATGTATCTTTCTTATTTTTATAAATCATGTTGGGTTTGTAAGGGTTTTTAAAAGCTTTGGGTTTTCAAAATCATTTGGGAGACTTGAGAAACTTAGAAATATGGAAGGCATCTTTAAGATGGTATGTGTAAATGTCTGATTCTTCTATAATAACATGTTTCCCAAGAGTTGTGGGAAAAGGATCAGCTAAAGTGGAAGCAAGGTCACTAGGGTTGATATGATTGGGTTTGGGTAGATTCTAAACTATTTATTTGTTCTTCTTTGAAAAGAATTTAGAACCAAGATAATATTTATATCTACAAAAGTCATCCTCTAAGTGTTTGTAATACTAGTATGGCTATAGATTAATAGGAATAGTGACCTCACTCCCATCATGGGGGAACTTGAGGCATTGATGCAGGGTAGATGGGATATTCTATAATTCATGGATATAAGGATAACTAAGAAGTATGTTATAAGGTTACTCAATATCCATAATATGTAATAAGGTATGATGGGACATAAACCAAACAATAAATGGCAAATAAATAGTACTAGAAAACTCCCTTTTAGTTTTGTCATATGCCTTGATTATAATTATTTCTAGTTAGATGCCCTTCATAGTATAATTCAATAACTATACCAGCTTGAGAGACACTATGTTCTTCCCCAAACCACTGTCTATAATAACCCTCTTGATTTTATAGTTTTTAATGATGAGCTCAATACACAAGGTGTTACTATAGATAGAACCAAGAGTGGACATGTCTTTTTGATCAAATATTAGTTATCAAAATGAATAAAAATGACCTAGAAGTGTTTAGAACTATTCATGGTTAATGTATTAGGTAATATTATATTATTGAATAAGGTCATTCAAAATAATTATATGGACTTAAAATGTATGCAAAATATCTAAAATAGAAATTTGTGTAAGAGTTTTACTCAATTGGTCCAAGATACTACAAGGTCTTTTAAAAATAATATGATATAGTTTGACCTTGGCTAACACAATATTCAACTTTGGATCTATAGGCATAATGTTCACATTGGGTCTAGTGGTAAAGGAGGGCAAAGGGCCCTAAAGGGTAACTCGTAAGCATCTAGTTTCAACTATTCAATCTAGAGGTGTCAAGGATCTATTATAATTATAAGATAAAGGCAAAGGGCCTTGGAAGGTGACTTGTGGGAGTCTAGTTGTGATTGAATAATTTCAAGTCAACAAGGAACCATTTTAATTAGTAGAAGGGGGTCCAAAAATGGTAACCCATGAAAATTGAGGTGTAATAGAATTACTTATACATAATGCAGTTTTACTTGAGGGAGAGGATGTTGGCACTATAATGATGGGTCTAGTACTTCAAAAAGCATGAGATGTTTCACAAGTTTTAATAGTAATGGTGGTATTACGGTTTGTATAAATGTACTCCACGGTATTATTTTAGTTTTAAGGCATGTTATTGTAACCTAGGTTGTTAGCATGGGCAAAATGATCTTGATTATGATCATGTTGATTATGATTCTAGCCTTGGTTCTAATTATTTCTTTCCAATTGTTGATTATGTCTAGGAATTGGATCTTTGTTGATGTCCATATCCTAATAAACATTTTACAAGGCAAGTTTGATTTCAAATTCACCACTTTCAGTTAGATATTTAATGATATATCACAATACCACATTGATAATCACCATGAACAACAACACCATTAAAGTTTCAAAATTCATCTACCTTATACCAATCACGTTTGGGTTAATCTTTAGGAAATGGCATTGGTATAGGCCACACAATTAGGTTAGCTACTATGATCTTTTAGAACACTACCTAAATAGGCTCCCCTAGTTTTCTAAAGACTCTATAATTTTTATTGAATACCCTTTGTGGAGAGACTCTTTAAAAAGTGGTTGGTGGATTAAGTGGAGTTAATTACACATTTAGAGCTGGTAGAGCTTGCACCAATTGTACATGTCTTGATTCAATTACTCCATTTCATATCATGTTCTTATTCTTTTAAAACCCCTTAGGTTTATTTTTTATAATAATTTGAATAGGTGATTAGGTTTGATTTTATGTTTAACCCTAGAATTAAATCTTGACAAGGACTTTGGTGATAAGTGCCTTCTCAATGTGTACAAACCTATATATAATTTATTCAAATTTATTTTCACAAGCAAGTAATATATTATGTGCCACCTCAAGTGTATGTTCTATGCAAAAATATTAGCCAATTGTTTATGTGTAAAATTATGTTGAAATCATCCACCTATTATCTCCATCATTGTAGATATGCTACAAATATTTCTCCATCTTGTTTTTTGGACTTGCATAAGTTAACCAAAACCAAATCATGTTCAATATTTTAAGATAAATGGTTGAAAAACTTTTTAGATAAATCATTCTAATATGCCACTGATCCCTTGGGTAACTTAAGGAGCCATTCTAATTCTTATCCCACTAAACATCATGTAAATAAGTGAAGTAAATAAACATTGATATAATCTACCTCTTGGCATAATACAAAAAATTATTGAATATGTTCATGTGGGTCACCCTTCCCTTTGTATTTCTCAAATTTGGGTGCCTCAAAATGAGGTAAAAAGGGGACTTGGAGAATACTCAAATCCAACAGATATGGATATATCTCATCAAATTTATACTTCTTGACTTGATTTCCTCTCTCCAATAATGACATAATTTCTTTCATCAAATTCCACTCTTGTATGTTTATGCATTGGTAGGTATAATATAATTTTACTGGGGTGGTATGTGCCACTATTGCATTGAATTTTTAAGGATATACACCCTATGATATACAACCTTGATTTGGTTCACTCCTTGAGTCGAGTAAGTGAGTCACTAATTCTTGGGTTAATAAACATTCCTTGAAATAATATTTCTTGAATTATAAGTGTTTTGTTGATTTTGGGGAGTCCATGGTTGATTCACCAAAGTATGCATTGGTTGATAAGAATTTTCTAAAGTGTTTTGAACAATTTTCTCAATATATACTGCATGTTTTATTCCTTGGGTATATGAAGGAATAAGAGGCTCTTTGTGATTGAAAAATGTATGATCTATGTCTAGTAAAGTGTGCTACAAAAGCTCTTGAGACTTGGTTTGTTTAATTAAGATATAATGATCCATTGTAGGTGTGTTCTTAGCTAAAGTATGTTGCATTGGTTCTACCACATTTCCTTTTTCCTTAAAAGTATCATTATGTATTGAGGTGGCATCTCTATATTTAGTCAAGTCTGAGATAAGCTATTCTTCATATCATTGACTTGTTTTCTTGATCTTGGTGGTAATATATTCGTCATTAGGTGTTGAATATTTGAGAGGTTCCTTTCCTTTGCTATAAGAATCAATTTTTTATTTTTAAATATGAGTAAGGGATTGCTCTCTTTATTATTCTTCAGCTCTAACCAAGGTATGAAATTATTCCATAAGAAAGTCATATGGCAATATAATGTGTGATTCATTCAACCTTAAAAATGCTTCATCTTTGTCCTCTAGGGGTTGATATTAAAAATAGTCTTCCTAAGATCCTATAGACATGGTAATATTTTAAAATACCATGAGATTGTCTTATCCATCATAAAAGTGATCTTCCTCATAGCTACGACCATAAGAGATTCCACTACGAGTATACCTTTACATCATGTCTAGAATATTATTCTATACATTTTCTAATATTTGAAATGTGTTTCTCAAATGTTAACAAGGTGTGTTTTGATTTTATCCAAATAAGTGACAAGGCAAAATAAAGGACTGTAATAAAAAGAAGTGGCATAATACCACATAATTAGATGAAATGGTTACAAAATTACTCAAATTTAGTGTGATAAAATCATCAAATTAGAAGAGGGTATGATAAATCTAAAACCTAAAGTGAAAGAAGCACAACAAACTAAGGTCAAATATACATCAATATCATAAAAACCTAGGTACAATTTCAATGAGTTATGACTATAAAATTATAAGAGAGTATTTTTATGATGAAGGTAATAATGCAAACTAAGGAGATCAAGATGTAAAAACACACAGGAACTCCTGAGTATAAAAATAAAACCAAACAGGTAGCACAAAGCCACCACATGGTAATAGGAAGTATAATAGTTCTAATACTTAGAGTGTGAGTGAATGAAAGATAATATAATTCCACAATGATAAAAATTATGATGAGTCTATATAATTACATTTAACCTAAATAGTAAATCATACCTAATTTAACTCAAACCAAGTACAAATGACAAACCAATTAACACCTTGGCCTAGAACTTAGAAAGGTGAGATTCTAAATTTGAATTAAAAATGAAGGACTTAAAGATTTTTACAAAATGGTCTAGACTCAAATGGGAAGCATAACAACATTTCTTAGATAATAAAAACATAATGTTTCAAATGGGGATTCGAGCAATAAAAGAAGAGGTTTTGATTTTGTCAGCGTAATGCTTCCTTATTCAAATAAAATGGTGGATAATAAAGGTGTTTGGTTGTGATGTGTTTTGGTTTTCAAAAAAAAAAAGACTCAATAAGACAAGGAAATTAAATGATAAAAATAAAAAATACAACCAAGTATAATATCCAAAGTCCTAAAGCTGACAAGGTTGCATCACACCATTGAATTCTATCTATATACATGTTTTTGGGAGGATTTTAAGTGTTAGTCCAAAAATAAAAGTGCATGAATAAGCAGCATTTTTACACCACCCTTCTCTAAATATATTGTATGGAAATATATAACTTTGGTTTACTTGTCATGCATCAAAAATATGTCTAAAATAAGTGGTGTTATTTTAAAAATAGATTTCTGTGTGTATCTAGATGGTCCCAAGTGTGGGTAACACTAGAGATGATTCACATAAATTATATCTACATCAATAATACTATTGTGAAAAGTTTTTTTCATTTTCACAACCACTAAATCTATCACTTATTTAGTGTAGTGTGATATCTCAATTGCCTCTATGGTCTGAGCTAGAGTACCACTAATCAAGTTTGTTTAATAGCTCAAGCAAATGTCCCAGTGGGACATCCTCAATTTGTATACTCCACTATATATTAGGGTTGAAACAATGTTAAGATATGAATTATCAAGTTAATACTTCCCTAAAGAACTTGTGAGGAAGTGATAAAATCCCAATCAAAATCTAAGTTGCATAAATAAAAATGACAAAGTTAAAAGACTTTAAGGTTGTGTTTAGATATCCCAAACCATAGAAAATTTGGGAGAGCCTTACCAACATTATTTTCATGCCTTTTTACAAGGCACAAATGCAATTAAAGATCACTTTTTGTTACCCAAGATCCCTAAAGGTGATGAGGGGAGAGCATACACAAATCCTTCATTTTATGAAAAAAAATAAGTATAAAAGATCTAGCATAAAATAAATAATTTTTAATGTTTACTTTAATGCACTAAATTTAAGTGTTTGTAAAATTTGGTCCCTTGGCCTTAGTTGAAAACTTAAAAAACTTTCACAAAATAATCAACCATAAAACCTCTAAATTCTTTTTAAGCACCAAATGAGAAGTTCAATACTTAACCATTTTAAAATTTGGTACTCTTTCCATCTTGTGTCCTGTAATTTTTAGATAGTTTATGTCTACCTTGAAGCATAAATATAAATGAGAAAAAAAGATTAAAAAATGTGATCTCAAGTTTATCTGTTTTCTTGACATGGAAATTGATGTTAGTCCATAGGGACTAATGTTGGTTACAAGAAAATCGATGCTAGTTACAATAAAATTGATGCCAATTGACTGGAACTGATTTTTTTTTACCTACAAGAATGTAATAAAAACACAATTATTTCATAAAAATGGTTTTTATAAAAATAAGCACAAAAATAAAATAATTCTATAGATCCTACAAAAACATAGCCAGATAGAGACTTTACAAACTTGTAAAACCTTGAATAACCATGAAAAATTTCAAGAAATGTCCAAAAATATACCTTCCATCATGATCTTCCCTTCACATAAGAACTGATGTTGGTAGGATAGGACTGATGTCAGTTAGGGTAAATGAATGTTGATGATTGTGTAAATTGTGTCTCTTTAAAAAGAATAAAAACACATGAAAAATAGAGACAAAACTTGATTTTTTTAGAAATTTTAGCATTTTTTTGAAAAATCTGAGAGTTCAAAATTAGTCTCCTTGATTGCATTTTATGTGTCATCCCACTAGGTGTGCCAAGATGTAGAGATGGAATCCAAAGTGAGTTAGATCAAGAATTAATAAAGAAAACTAAAATAATCATGAAGAACATAACTCACAAAAATAACTCCCTAAATGGGGTTTTTGAAAATGAAATCTAAGAGCTAATGAAAGAAGGAATATACCAAAAAACCTTCCCAAGAGTGTCCCTTGTCTAATTATATCTCAAAATGTTATTTTCCCCTTGATTTGGTGCTTCAAGTCTTTAGCAATGATGAGTGGCTTACTCCATCATCTCTCAATGCACTAATGAACTAGGCTCATGAAATTTATAAATTTTATTCCAATAATGAACCTATCCTATTGAAATTTAAGCATAATAACACTACACAAAAAGAGCTTGTGAAAATATTTCTACATAATAGGTTTACACTAAAAGAAGCTTACAAATATGAGTGCGAACCCTTGTATTTATGGATTTTTAGAAATGATAAAAATGAACCATGACTATCCATATTAATATCAAGATGCATGGCCATGAATCAATTCAAATTTGTATTCTTAATCCATAAATATCCCCCTTAATATTTGGAATAAAGGGGCATTAAAGAGGCATGTGAGGGCTTAAACTAAATATTTGATCCATTTATGGCTTATAGATGCTAACCCATAGATGATATCACCTAATGATGTAGCTATTAAAAATGAATTTCCAATTAATATATCTTTAATAACTTCCATGTATTTTCCACTTAAACTCTTAATTTGGTTTAATTTGCTTAAATGAGGTTAATTGAATGTTATACAATTCTTTAGAAATTGGTTTGACTTAATCAAACTGGTCATAATGTCAAGTTACCAGTCATAATTATAATAAGGTGTTATTTGTTTATATATCAATACCCTATTTATTAAAATTATCAATAAAAAATAACACATTCATGAATCGTGTGCTTATGAATTAGAAGTATTTAGTGGTACAAAGTGTCAAATTATGTTTTTATCACTTTGGCTCAAAATGATTTGGGAAAAGTAAGTAATTACTAGAATGAATTTCCCCATTCAGGGATACATTAGCATAAATCAACACTTTTATATGATAAACATAAACCATTTAGAGCATTTTAGTGATTTTGGCTCAAATTGTGTATTTGAGTGAATTTTGAGTAAGATTGCCAATTTCAACACAATGGTGTTAGGAATTGGATGGGTATAATATCTTGATTCATTATCAATGGGATACATTTAATTTACCTTATTCACATGTATATATTTATATAGGATAGTTATAGGTCGATCGTATCTCATTTGATACAATATGGTTAACCCATCATAAAGCTAACCATTGCCTTCACTTATTCAGCCAACTATATCAAATGGATTGATATAGTTCTATTTATGAATTTTTAACAAACTATTTTAGCCAGCATGATATAATTTTATCTTCAAATATATTTCCATATAAATGTATCAAATATATCAATACATTTTGTCCCATACTCTTAACCAATTCATTTAAAATTAACTATATTTAACATATTGCCATAGTTATATTCAAGCATCTTTTAAACTAACTGTTTCATCAAGCGTGACATAGTATTAACTATAGATATAAATTTTCCTTGAATAAACTATATAAAACCAGTTAATATTATCATGTTAGACTCTATTTCTATCCAAATATATTTATCTACTTGATATTGTTATGTATTTACATTTTTTTTTCTTATTTCTAAGACTTTTTCCAATCAATCATATCAATTTTTAAAATTTAATTATGTAGTGAATTTATTTTTATTAAATTACTTTGATCTATTTGACTTAGTGAATTATCTTCATTTGTAAATTTTTTTACATAGACTATATTAATAATATTTTTCTTCTATTAAAATTATGTATACAAGTTTTATGATCTATGTTTCAAATCAACATCTATTATCCTTCATCGGGAGAATGAATTCAAATGTGGAACAACATGACCCAAAATTACTTTAAATCTTAAGGAAAATAGTTGTTGGTAAAAGTTTCTAAATTAAAAAAAGGAAACTATTTATTCTAAGAAATTTCTTTAATACAACCTTCTTACAAGAATATAAAACAAAGAAACATATTTTTTTAAAATGAGATTAAGAAACTAAATAAGTATTAAGTGAATAAATTTATGGAATATTTCAACCTAATTAATGAATTAGTTTTGAAAGAAAAAAAATATAAATTAATTATAAGAGCCAACCTAATGATAAACTAGAGAAATGATTAATATACTACCTATCAGATTAATTAACCAACCTACCTCATGAAACCTAATAATTGATAAAATAATAATTACTCAAAATAAGATTTAAAAAAAATAAACAAAGAATAAAAATAACTTGAATAAATAAAACATCACTGAGGAAAGAAAAAGACTAATTCTTAAAATCCATAGGTTTCCATGGATGACTAACCCATATTCCTTCATCTCTATTTAAATTATTAGGGTGATTTAATATTCAAATGGCTTCTCTTAGTTTATGCTTTTCGAAATGGTCTTCCAGAAAAAAGATTCTAGCATATTCAATGTTGATAGCATGTTTTGTAAGCATTGTGAAAGCATAAAATATTTGATAGACTATATCAATATACTCCATTTATTTATGTACCATGTGTACAATTAAATCATATAATACCAATATAGTTCTATTTGTTTTAATTTTCAAGCACAAGCAAAGAAAACTAAATCTTTATTAAAGAAAATATATATTTGATTTTAGTTTGATTGTCTATTTATTTTTAATTCACTAAATGTTGAAACTTAGTTTTCAATGTTGATTTTCTTACATTATTTTATATTTGTTTGTTTTTCTAGTTTGATTAGTTTCAAAACTACTTAGTTACTTCCTTGAATGGATATGTAGTTTTATGTTTAGAATCCTAGTATATTATTTATAATCATTGTATCAAGAGGGGATTACCGTAATAATCATATCCATAGTATAAATCTAAAAATATACTTTAGTTTCCATGCACCTTAATATATTGGAAACAACTAGGATTCCATTTTTATTGAACATTAAGAATCCATTCATCTGAATCTATAGTAAATCAGTTAGTTGTTAACATTGGGAAGTTACTCTCAGATTACCCTCAAAAATAAGTTTGGTGGGCTATGGTAATGGTAATTCCTCCATAGTTACTACTTTGAAACATTTATCCAACATTATCCAGTGAATGATTCAATATTTATGAGATCTTACAAATTAGTTAAAACCTTTAGTACATCTGCATGATCTTCTTTTCATAAAAATAGTTAACAAAAATGATTAGATTTAAATTTATTTATTCCTTTTGTATTTTGTGTTTTAGACTATATCAACCAACATTGACACATTTTTATAGTGAATGTTGGAAATACATCAACAAATGATAAATATTTACTTGTGTGTGTAGACTACATCGACCAATATGATCTAGTCTCTCATGTTCACATTCTTGACTACATAAAACAATTCAAAGAAGTATACATTTATATATACAATACTTATACCTATTTCATTGTAATGAATATCTCAATACAACTCATTTTTTATAGCCATTATTTTATAGACCACATCAAACATATTAAAATAGTCTATTTCCTATTACCCTTAATTCTACCATATTAGAATACATTGAATACCTCGATATAGTATATATCTCATGTCGTATCAATGTGACTATAGTGAACATCTAAATACAATACAATCCAATACACTTATACTCTATTTTATATCTTTTAGACTAAAATATATCACATTATTTTATATTTTTTTTTCCTTAACATCTTGTTCATTAAATGACATCAAAATCATCAATATATTTTTAATCTCTCTATTTTATCGAATTGGAAATGACAATCAGTTTTATATACTTTACCTCTAGTTATTACCCAGTTTATTTTATACCTAGATATTCAATAATGTAGTATAGTTTTTATGATTTTGAATAGAGAATAAAACATAACATGATGCACTTTATTGACTCCCATAAAGCTCTGGAATCTCATTTTCACATTATTTATAACTAAAATAAATTAATATTCACATGACTATTAGGACCATTGATTATAATTCACTGATTACTTCCCAATCTCTTGATAATTTTAACTATCCTCCTCACATGCCTATTATTGAGGGTGATAGTGATCTTGAGTATACTATATAAATGATCCTATTCATTAATGAAAACCCTCAAAATAATTTCAAGGATCATATTATAATGTATAACCTCATTATGGTAACCTATATAAGGTGTACCCCTTCACCTAAATTTAAATTTTCTAAAGGATTTAAGGAATTTAAATATACAACTTCCCCCCTTCTTCATCCACCATGTCTAGTATTGATACTAATATGGTAGGTCATTAATTTAGTGGGCCTAATCAAAGTTATCATTTTGACACTCATGTTAAGGCTACCAATATTGCATATCAAGCATCCTATACTAGTAAACAAACCCAAATGCTCAATACTTATAAAATATTATTTCAATCCTTGAATAAAATGGATACATTCCAAACTAAAATTGTTAATCAAATGATAAAAATTTAAAATCAATTCTTGAAATTAAAAAGTTATCCTCAATAACCTCAATGGGGAGTGGAAAATCCAATCCCACCTCTTAGATATGTACATGGTAAGATATTTTTTTAACCCCCACATATTAATAAAGTCATGAAACATAAAAAAATGAACCCTTAACTCTTTGAATTACAAACATAGTCAATTAAATCTTTAGGGTTATGAAGTGTAATCCATAAGTTGTTAGAGGGTCTATGTACAATAAACTATGGTATAAAATATGTAATAAATACAACCACTAATTTGTGAAAGAAATGACCTATACTAGTATTTATAATAATAAAAAGAAAGGAGACAAATGAATACTTAGTTGGAAACTTCTTGAGATGAAGGATTTGGAAGTTGAAAACTTGTATAGGAGCTAGTCTAAGTGTCATACATAGGATTTAAATGTAATAAAATTTCATAGACAATAACACCCTACTCTATATATTATTATTTTATCACTTATGTCCACTTATAGTGCAATTTTTATCTATGTAATAACTGATTTGAGCTTTTGAGAGCACTTATGTTTGAGTTTTCCAAGCCTATTCCTATATAGACAAACCTTGATTCACTATATATGACCTATTATGACTGATTTTATATGCAAAACCTATACTACCATGTGATTATGGCATTGATTTGGAATAATTATCAAATATGTGGTGTTAGTTTGGTAGACTAGATATCCTCATCACCCCATTATTATGAGAGTTACCTACATACCAATATTTTGAGGAGGGTTCAAACCTGATGTAGTTCTCCCCATGTAAGTGCTAATGCAAATGCAATTGAATCTAGTAATAATTCTAGTTTGAGTGCTTTGAATTAGGCTTGATAATGAAAATATATGTATTCTAAGCTTAGGAGGGTTGTAGATGACTGTATGTAGAAGTAGGGAGGAAAATAGATTGCTAACCTTAGTTGTGCACAACTTATTTTGAGCTTGTTAGTGTGTATTTAAATCTGATTCTATGTAGTGGATAAAGGGATAAAAGTCATGTATATATACTAATCTAGTTTTTATGCATGGTTTTAAATAGGTCTACGATGAGCCTATGTGCTTTAGGAATTTAAAAGATATCAATTAGATCTCAAAAGAGGTTAAACGACAAAAACACCCAAATAGGACAATTATGTTGTGGCACTAGTGTTCACTTATGGTGCTAGTGTCCAAGTGCCATAACATGAGTCACTATGGGCCTCGATGACTAAATAAGGGTTTTTAACTAATTTTGATATGACTAGGGAGGTGTGTGGCATGTATCAAAGTTGGATGAATATCTAAAGAGGCCCTGAGATATGTATAGGACTAAGCTAAAAATGGGTGGTCTCATGTAATACTCATGGCACTCAAGTGTAATTTTGAGATGATTATATCCCACCTCATTGATTCTATAAATGAAACAAAGTGAAATTTTTAAGATAAAGGAATAAAAAGTGTACCTAGACTTACCTATGAGGTAAAGTCTATGAATTTAGATCTAAGTATGTGAAGCATGCTTCATTACATTTCCTAAAAATGAAATATGCATAGATCAGTCCTTACTTAAGAGATATCAAAATAAAAGACAAAATTGAGTAAAGAGATGATATAAAAGAAATGAATTAATATACCTCACTAGGTATATAAACCAATTCATAAACTAGTGACATCTTATGTGTGTGCATCTAGATAGTGAAAATTAGTGAATGGATTGAGCTGGTGGCTTGCTCAATCCCTATGTGTGGGTGGCTCAAGAACTCAATCTCATTTTATTCCATATTTGACCACACCTACTTGGTGTATCATGACCTATGAATAAATTGGATTGGATTGATGGCTTATCCAACTCTCTTATGTAGTTGGATCAAGAAATTAAGTAGGATATGACTCTATCATTACCTATCCATATGTAGGATATTCACATATGATTGAATTACACAATGTAACTAAATATATATGATTATATTTGAAAATTTATATAATGGCTCTATGGCCACTTGGGAAATTTGGAATGAAATTCAACTTAGGGTCCCCTCAAGAGCTCGTATATGGAGCTCAAAGACTACATAGCAATAACAACCATTAAAGATGAATTAAGGCATCAATCTGATGTATTACTTGGAACATGGTGTCTGGTGTGTACACTATATATAATGACATGGAGTTTTCTATTCCATCTGATCAACTAGTGGATAAGTGAGCATATAAAAACAATTTGTCATGCACATGCCCCTAATTATTACATATGAGTATAAAAATTCTAGATTGAGTTGTAATCAATATCTATGTATATAGAACTAAAATGGGAGTGATCATTTCATGCATGATTTCCCCAATATGAGTAAACTAGTATGATTTTATGTAAAAATGAGCAAAACTAAGTAAAAACTAATAATATGTAAATAAATATATGCAAACATGGACTATAACTATTGTGTCTTTCTAGAAAATTTGGATTTTTCTACTTTTATGGCTACTAGTTAATATCACTACACCTTGGATAATAACATTGTGGTGCTAGTGTCCACTTTTGGCACTAGTGGCAAATACTTTTATTTTTTTGCCAAATTGAGTCTAATCTATATTTGACTAGTTCCACTATGTTTTCCTTTAATTGAGATCTATATTATGTGCATGAATTATATAAGTTGTATTATGACTGTATTTACATGGCCTAATATCTATGATAAACCTATGTTAACTCTCCCTCCTTTGAGGGGAGTTGTTGAACCTATGCAATAGTTGTCCTAAAAAACTATGTATGATATTTGTTAGCTTGAGTGTATATGACATCTACATAATAAACAAATATAATGTGTGTATATGACATCAGAATGTAAGAAAATTGGAGCATGAATTGGTAGTGTATGATGTATTCTATATCCAACATTCATAAGGCTATCAAGATAAATATAACAATGTAATCATGTGTATGAACAATAAATCAAAGTAATAAAGTAACTACCTAGGGGAATATGGCATGATGTACCTTATATCACCTAGGGAGGAAAGGGAGATGCATGAGGTCCCTTATGTCATCTAAAATTGGAGTATGTAATAATCAAGATTCAAGTGTCATGGGCATGATACACATGTGAAATAATACATACAACACACCTGAGTCATGTAAATTAGTCTAAGGGGCCATAATACAAGGGACATAGACACATGTCACTAAATCTTATAAATCAAAGACATAAAAGGATGTATTCAAATGTCCACATACACATAAATAAAGCACTATTGGCTTAGAGACACATGGAAGGATGTATTCAAATGTCTGCTTACATAGTCAATAAGCCACACCCACAAGGACATGGGCATATGTCCAAAGAATAAATACAATGAAGGAAGTGTTGTATAGACATATAATAATGACACATTCAAATGCCCTTGAATAGATGTAAAATAATAGAGGAACAATCAAGTCTAAACTAATAATTATAGTAATGAAAATATGTATGAGCATGTAATACAAATCTGTATATGAGTAAAGATGTGCATAACTAAATCTAGAGTAGTACATAACTAAGTCCTTATTAGTAATCATAAAAAAAAATTGAGTACGATGCCCCCAAATGGGCATATTTATCAAATGAGGAATCTATGTATCTTTGTATATGACTCTAATGGGTAGATATTAGAAAATCTAGATCTATGTGATGGACTCGATTCCTATAAGAATTTGGGAACACTCTAAAAGAACAAGTGAAGCATGTATTTATGATAAAATTGACTATACTAGTATAGCTAGCATATGTAGTACCTATCAAGTATAATAAATTTAAACATTTAAATGCATATAATCTATAATATTTATTTTTTTTATCAAATATTTGAATGTGTTTATGTTTATTACATATTATATTGTTATTATATTCTATGAGATATAAGTTATGTACAAGCAACATGAAAATGAAATTATATTCAAGGGGATAACATAAATGAAGCTATGTATAGAGAAGAACATACTAACTAATGAGTCTTGTGAGACACTTACTATAAAGGTGTCCTATATCAAACAAAGGAAGAATGATCATGAATTTTATGTGAAAGGGTATATATGGTATAGGAACAGACTGTACTAAGTGATTTGTAGCTAAAACTACTTGTGAAGTAGAGATAGGAATATTTTACACAACTATTATATAATTATTGACATGTGTTTTATTAGCTCATCAATGAGTATTTTACACAACACAATGAAAACACAATGAAATCGATGAAAACAAGAATGATCGTGTGTTTTGTTTTGTCAATCATTCTTGTTTTCATTGTGTTTTGAAGCTATATTAATAATGGCCTTTTGATCATTCTTGTTTTCATTGTTTTTTGCCTTATATGGAGGCTTATTAAAACTTTTATTGGTTTAATCTAATCTATTTGTGTACTTTAGTTTTCCCATAGAGAGAATCTTGACTTCCCTTTCTTTCACTATATGGCATAAATCTGTGATTATTGGAAACTTCTTAAATAATATATCCTCATGAAATGCTGGTAGTAAACTTTATTTGAATATGTTTCAAAGATTTGAATCATATATGGGCCTAGTCATCTTTGCCAATATAGTTTTATATCACATGACATATTATGATTTAATCACATTGGATTTTTTATTAATTTAAGCCACTTGAGCATATGAAACCTTATAACTTATTTTTATTTTAAAGTGTGCTAAAAACATATCTACCAATGGATTCAATGTTGTGATATACTAACTTTAATGATCATAGAATCATTATAAGGAATAATATTTTAGACTACATGAGAAAAACTTAGTAAGAAGCAAATCATTAGGCACATATTCCAAACATGTTACATGGAAATCTCATAGATGGTAAACTGGGTCACTCTTACCATCATAAAAAGTAAGATTTGGTGCCAAAAATTCATATGACAAACTATTTTCCACTATGTGTTGTGCCAAAGGTGGATGTAAATGAACATGAGAATCCAAGGCATGTGATCACCTAATATCACCCTTCTCAAGATGTAATACCTTAGCTCATAGATCATGGATATCATGCATAAGAGATTTCACATCTAGAGAGGTATAATTATCCATAGGAGGTGTTTCCATTATTGAAGTTTATTGAGTTAAAATAGGTTTTTATACAAGTTGAGTTGCACCAAGGGTAGGTGTAACAATATTGTTATTTGGGGGAGTAGAAGATTGACCATCATTTGATTTTTGAATTTATTTAGGGATAATATTGATAAGGTCATCTTACATATATAAATGTTTTAAAATGAAATCTTGAAATTGTTGCTAATTAATTTCATCAAATCAATTATAGAATTATGCCATTATAATTTGCGAAGTAGAAAATAAATAGTTGTATATTTTTAACATTTAAAGAAATTTAATATGAGATTTATTTTAGAACCAATAAATTAGAATTAAAAAAATGATAAAAACCCTAAGATCATATAAGGATGGAGTTATAATAGTTTTTAAAGTAAGTCAGGTTCACCAAATGAATTAACTTGCTAAGGTTATGGAGTATAAGACCTAGGTTGTTAAAGGGTCTGAGTATAATAAATTAGGGTATAAAATATGCAATTAAAACAAACAGTTATTTATGAAAGAATTGAGTATAAATATTATTTACAATAATATCAATTAATGATAAAAATCAATACTAAGCTAGAAACTACATGAAATAAAGGATCCAAAAGATAAAAATAGGTATAAGAGTTGCTCTGAGTGTCATAAATATGATCCAAGTGTTAAAAACTCTCTTGGATAATAAAGACCTAACCTAGACAGTAGCATTTTGGTGATAATTTACACTTAAGGGGATAATTTTCTTTATGTAGGAACTAATATGAAATTTTTAGAGCACTTGTGTCTGAGTTTACTAAGCCTATTGTTATATGGACAAACCTTGATTCACTATCTATGATCTATTGTGACTGATATTTTATAAAATACCTAGACCTCCATATGAATATTTTATTTGATTTGTAATAGGTGTAAAAATGTGTGGTGTTATTTAGGTATGTTAGACATCGTCAACACCTACATTTAATGAAAGTTACCCACATACCAATACTTTGAGGAGGGATCAAGCCCAATGTACTTCTCCCGACCTAAGTTCTAGTGCAAGTGTATGTGAAACTAGTATGAATGTTATTTTGAGTATTTTAAGTGAGGCTTAAGATTTTAAATCTATGTATTTAGAGATTAGGATGGTTGTAGATGATAGTATGTAGAAGAAGTCAAGAATAGGGATTAATAACCTTGATTATGAACAACTTATTATAGACTTGTTTTTGTGTATTTGCATTTGATTTCCATCTACTGGATAAATGGCTAAAATTCAGTTGTATATACTAATATATTTATTATGCATGATTTAAAATAGGTATAATCCCACTCTAGGTGACTTAATAATTGGAAAGATATATGTTATATCTCAAAAAAGGGAAAAATACAATAGTACCCAAATAGGACAATAGTATTGAGGTGATAGTGTCCATATATAGTGCTAGTGTTTAGGTGGATAAAATTGAGGCATTAGTGGTCTAAATGCATAAATAAGGGTTTTTGATTGATTTTAAAACATCTAGGGAGGTGTTTGGCTTGCACAAAAGCTATATAAGTGTCGAACTAGGCCATAAAATAGGTCTAGGGCTAAACTAAGGATAGGTGGTGTCAAGTTACACTCTTGACACTTAATTTTAATATTTATATGATTAAAAATATACATCAATGGTATCAATCTTACTATCATCTATATTTATATATTGATCCTACTTTACATTTCAATGCTTTTGGTAACCTTTAAAAAGATTAGACCAAGCTCAATACCTTCATTACTACCAAAATTATATCCAAAACCTTTTTAGGTGATGCCCTATATTGGAAAATCTACTTAAGTACAATACTATATTTATCTTAGAAGAATTAGTTATTGTATTGGTTTAGAAATTTCAAACCAATGATCTTCTTAAAAATAGTTTTCCCCTATTCATTAACTATAAACAAGAATAATTTGAAACTACCCAAATTTTCATTAAGCATTGTAAATCTTTGTCTAAAAAATATAAAAAGAAAATGTCAAAATAAAACCAATTCTATTTTTTTAGTATTTCTCTCCATCCTCAATTTTAATATAGAGTCAATACTCTCTCCCTAAAATATTTTGAGGAATCTCTTGATCAAGATAAATACCAAGATTTCCTCATAATACAATTTTATCCATTCTGACCTACATCATGGACTCACATGCTTATGAAATCTAATAAAACATGATACAAATAATGGTTTTATAAACACTTGTGATTCTACACATGATATCCATGTTATTCTTCTTAGTGGATCCATTGAAGTGAATATTTCCCAACCTTTCATGAGAAGTCCCCTCAAGTCTCCTCCCTCTTCATCATCATACGTGAAATATATTTTATGTTTATAAAACTCTTTCTATAGTTGAAATAAAAAACATATTCCTAAACCTATATCAAGATAACTTGACCCAACTAACCCTACCAAAAATTGGTATAATCCATAAAAAATTTTATGATATTATGTGAGTTAGGTATATTATCATTAAAATTTTAGAAAACTTAGGAACTTTTCTCTTGATATTCTCCCTAGTAATAATTTCAATCATGAATCTATGATCCCTAAATGTCAACAAGCCTATGATAAGGTAGCTAAAGCCCATAATTCCAATTCCTAACATGGTTCTCTCAATTAAGATAATGATCAGCTTTCCATGTATAATGATCCACATTCAAATCATCAATTTAATACTACCCAACAACCTACCTCTAATTTTATTGAAGCATTGGTCGATCCACACTATTTAACCAATGATGAGAATGTGTTCAACATGAATAACATGATGCATGTATTATATTACATTAATTATTATCCACATTCTACTTATATTTTTTACCCATTTATAAAGTATTCAATACACATACCCATCTCATTTGTTGAATATGTAGTATATAGACATCACAACCCATTCAACATATGTGAATACATAAACCAAATTAATATAGTCACATTTTCTAATAATAGTTAAAATTTTATTAAACACCTTGACATAGTCTAACAATCCTTAAGCCATTGTATCAACCAACACAATATAGTCTATTAATTTTCACTCCTCCATTTCTACCATTGGCTAGCTTAATACAATCATTTATTTATAGACCAAACTCCTAAGTACATTTATTAACATAATTTAGTCTTTTACCACTAATTCATCCAAGGATTATGTCATTTTTAGTTATCCTATGCAACTAGATACATTAACTAGGTTGATGATGTTTGGTCCTTATGACCAAAGTACATTGACTAGATTGATGCAAATAGTTTTGATCTATTCTATGAAACAAACTACATCAACCAACCCGATATAGTTTATTGCCCATGACCAAAATATATCAACCAACCTAATGTAGTTTGATCTATCCAACCAAGATACATTGTCCAATCCAAAACAACACAATTCATTTCCCACTTAGATTAATTATACTTCATCCCCTCCATTGGTTTTTTGAATTAAATATTATTCACCTTTATATAAATTTCTTTCAATACCCTCAAGATATGATAAGTGGGACCCATCATAAAAATATCTAGACTCCCTTTTCAAATTATTTTTCTTGATCTCATGAGGACTTTTCCTTGTCATCATTATCATTTGATGAAAATTTTATTTAAAATTAAAATCTCCTAACCTCTACCTATAGGGAAACAAAACACCTTGTCTAGGTATGAGGATAGTATCATTCAATAGGGTTAATAAATGTTAGTATAAGTTGATGAAACATTGGATACCTCTCTTTTACTTCAAATTATTATTGCATATATTATTCCTTGTAAAATATTAGTTCATGTAAATGATCATCATCTATTCATTAGTATTCAAGTAGGTGATATTCAAGTCACAAATACCTTGATTGATGAAGGGTCAAGCACTTATTTCACATCCTTTGACTTCACTAAGACTCTTGGATACTCTGAATGCAACCTTAAATATTTAAAAATCACATGCCAAGGTTATGATCAAATATAAATTCCTCATTTTGGTTGTGTTTATCTCCCCATCATGGTCCCTACTATCATGTTTCAAGTTATGGTCATGATTTATAACTTTATGGTATCCTATAACATTTTACTTGGTCAACCATGGATGCATTACATGAGAGCCATCACCTCATCTACATGTCAATGTGTTAAATTTACCGAAAATGGTGCTTTAAACAAGATTCAAGGAGATACAAATCCTTATAATTGTGAACAATTTCAATAATGTGGTGTCTTTAAAGTCCCTACCATTGAACCTTTCCTATTATTCCATTCATGAATAACAATGATTCAACTATCCCATAAATTCTAATCAAGGTTATAATGGACACCCCAAACCTTGTGTCAAAATATCCTATATAATCTCTTATATTTTGAAGATGGTGGCCCTAATGAAATCAATCTTAATATCAAAACTCTAGATCTAATTTCTATAATTTTCACTCAATCACCCCTTCTTTGCAACCTCATTCCTGCTAGAGT
>JARHVA010000694.1:2050000-2117500 GCA_037957365.1 Torreya grandis
CTATGACATTCCCCACTAACAACGCAACCGCCCCCGCCCCCACTTAAGGTGATTAAAATATAGGAACTGGTAGTTAACTCACCTTAAAATGATAAGAGAATTTTATAATCTTTGAATATAACCATGTATAATATAGAAGGAACATGTATAGGTATATATAGCATTAAAGTGCATAGAACCAATGTGATCACATCGAAGATAAT
This sequence comes from Torreya grandis, assembly GCA_037957365.1. Lineage (NCBI taxonomy): Eukaryota > Viridiplantae > Streptophyta > Pinopsida > Cupressales > Taxaceae > Torreya > Torreya grandis. The sequence goes on from JARHVA010000694.1 coordinate 2,050,204, forward strand.
AAGTGTCATACATTAAAGTGCATAGAACCAATGTGATCACATCAAAGGTAATAAGTGTCATACACATATATACCAACATTAGGATCATATATGTAATCTATATTAAGGGTACATTAAATACTGGTGGGGGTTTGTTTTAAATAAATGGTGTAATAATTCAAGTATTTATGTATGAAAAACTAACCACGCTATAGGTTGGATCTTCATTCTTGGAAATGGATGGTTATTATTTTTTCATTATTGGAAACCTATGGGATATAAACTATAAAAAATTACACATCTCCTCTAGATCATTATAAAAATATTCATTTTGATCAATTTTTAACATTACCATTTGGGATTATTCTTTATAATTTTTATGGTTTGGCTCATATTTTGTAATATTTGGTATATCTTTTAGAGAATATGAAACAATGGAAAATTGCACATCATGTGAAGGCTCATCCACATTTAATGATGTATCATTTAAACCATGAAATGGATATGTTAAAGGTTTATCATTTTATTATGGAGGAGCTTTTGGTAGCCATTTTTTTTCATTTGACATCTTTGATTTGGTAGAATTTATGTTTTTTTATCTTTTATTTCAATGCAAAACAACAGTCATTATGATGGTCATGCATTATATGATATGCACAATAATATTTGGATTTTTGTATAGGATGAATATGAGGTAATTTGATCACATTATTTTTTAGCATCTCTCTTAGAATCAAACATGACCTTTACATAGTATTTTTTTCACTTGTAGAATCATTGTCATTAGGTGACTTTAGTTTTATCTTCCAATATTGAATTTTATTAGGCACATAATTGGTATGTGAATATGCAAACACATAGTTCAAATTAACATAATGTGGATTATTTATATATGAAATATGTCTTTTCAATAAAATTATATTTTAATTTAGAGTGATTTTTTAACTCATGAATTAGCTTGGTCATAGTACTGATTTGTTCCTTTAGGGTTTCATAATCGAAAACCCTAGGCCTTTTATATTGAATATATTTATTTGAAACTATAGGGTTGGACACATTACCAATTGGATAAGTGATATCCTAGCCCTAGTTAGACGGATGAGAAATATCACCCTCATTATAATTAAGAGGAGAAAGAGGCTCATTTTTATTTTTTTTAGATGTTTTAAAAATTGGTATGAGAATAGGATAAACAAATGCCAATGAATAATCAATAATTATAATAAAGACATAGCAATTTAAAGATATGGGATGAGTTTTTTAAAATCTAAGATTTTTTAATTAAAAAAAATGAAATTAAATGAACCTAAAAAATAGGGAAATAATTGTATAATGTATGTTTTGTTGATGTACATTTACTTAAAATAGTAAAATTATAAATTTGTAAAAGCTACATAATAATTTGGAAAGATGAAAGAGGTTTTTTTAGATAACAACATGCTTATGAAAAACCTCTAAGTAACTTGACATTTTATCTAAAATTGGCCAAATACTGTGTAATTCTTCATAAGCAAAATCATAGAATACTCCAAATAAAGAATATGTAATTGTGATAAATAAAGAACAAAATTTAGAGATCTAAGTGATGTTTTTAAATAAAATTGGATTTTTGAAAAAACCTAGAAATAAATTTTAAATAAATTATACCATTCACATTGTATGTCAATATTTACTAAAACTAATAAATTATAAAAATTGTAAATATTTATTGAATTTTGGCCAAAAAAAAGGTTTTTACATATAAAAATATGAGTATGAAATTCCTCTAAGGAATTTTTAAATGGAATTGTTTGGACCAAGTCGGGTTTACCAAATGTTTAACCTTATAATGATCTAGGTGATCTTATTGTTAATCCTAGATTTGATCAAAGGGGTATATAGAAATGAAATCACACAAGGGTGATAATCATATATATAGCAGGCCAATTAGATGCTAAACTTAGATATAGGCATATGCTAAGTTCATAAAAATGAGATAGTCCAAATATGGAAAGTACAACTATTATGTATATGGAAATGAAAAATAATTAATTTACTTAACTTGTTATGATGGTAATGTAGTTTAAAAAATTTTATAGGTAAGAAGAATATTAAATGATAGTTCTAAAATAATCATTAGATTTTGGATTTGGCACTTTTGGATCTCTAAACACTAATGTCATCCTAATATGGTGAGGTTGACTCTATTTTATAAGTTCAACATAAGTGTCCTCTAAATAATACCTACTAGAAAATGATGCAACCACCTAGATGCTTCTAGGTTTGACTTCACCTTCACTTTGGTGAATTCATATATGGGTCATGGACTCTCACTCCTCATGAAATATCAAAACTCTAATTCTTTATATTCATTGTGACCTTTTAAAAAATCAGTTAATGAGCACATACTGGTGAGTTAATTCCAAATACCCAACAGTTAAAAGGTAATACCTACATATATAATACTCCATAAGAGGGCCTTAAACTCATGTAGTTATTCCCTACTTTTGGCTTGTGTGTGTTGTTTTTAATTGTATTTTCACCCTCTGAGGAGATGAATAAGCTTTCCTCATCCAAGTGGCATAATGGAAACACCTCTAGGCTTGTGGGTAGCCTAAGGATGAGATGAATCTCTAGATAGGGCTAGCTCCCTTGATGTACTACTTTGGATCACAACTACACCTAAAATTTTGGAGGGAAAAGGGAGAGAGATAACTAAAAATAACCTATTATAAGGGAGGTGATACACCAAATAATATGATAAATTCTAACCAGCAAGATGTTACACAAGAGAACAAAGGACTAACCAAACATACACTCCTTTAATCTGCATTTTCTCACATCAATGTTACATTATGAGGTTATGGATGAATGTAAAAAGATTTGATGAATATAAAATATTAATTTAATGGAACTAATAAACATAATAATTCACTCAATCCTTCACATTTCCTAGAACACTTCACATTCCTATCAATAAGAAGCTTTCCAACTTCGAATAAGATGAGAGAAAGAGACAACATGCTAAGGAATCCATAGTCTTCACTAAGAAATATCCAATATTAAACTAAAACAAACTAATAATAGTCATGAAGAGGTAAAAATAAGTATTATTATTGATAAAATGGTATTCAAATGAGTAGGGCTTCACCATACTCAGGTGGAGCATAAGTTACAATGCTAAAATGGCTAGTTCTTATAGAACTTGAGAGAGAAAGGAGAAGACAGAAGTCTAAGGGTCATAAGGACACTTTTAAATATGATAAAATCAATTAATTTTTCATGAAAAAGGGATTTTTAATATAACATGTAAGGTCATAAATCCCAAATGTTTATGTAAGTCATCAAACTCTTAGAAAGTGGCATAAAATCCTATTAACTAGCTCAAAAAAATTGCCTTCATGATTTGAGCTTATCGAATGCCTTATAAGTGAATAGGAATAATTATAATTATTGGAATGAAAGGAAATTATTTCATTCATGCCTCTACATGTATTGGTTGTAGTCATGGTCTTTTAAAATCATCTAAAAGTGAGCCATCATCATCTACAGTCCAAAAAAAACTTCCTTCATACACCTTGCACACCTGGCTTCCCAAAAGGCATATGTTTTCCATGTAAATATGAATAATTTAGTATATTACATGTTTAAATAACCTCAATGGTATTATAGGCATTAAGAACACCTTATAATCAGTCTACCTGAAGTTTTCCACCCTTCTCACCACCATGTCCACTATGCTAGTTTTGATTGACTGAGATAAGAGCTCCTATTGAAGAACTAAAGAGTTGTTATAAGGAATGAAATGAAAATTAAGAGTTATCACATGTCTTAATATTTTTCCCAATGTTGGTTTCATCTTTAGAATCTTCATAGAACCTATACAATGCACAAAACTATCAAAAAAATCATATGTTTTGTACCCTATATGTTTAAGTTCATATAACCAAAACTAATGGGGGTATATTGAAGGAGTCCTTTGAAATTTAAAATAATCATCCTAGTAAAAAATTTCCATTATATTATCTTTCTAACTCTATTTTTCTAAATTGGTCCTTATAAGGGTTTAGTAAGGGTTTTGAGTAGTTTGACCTCTTAAGGTTCATTCATAAAGATTTCAAATTGAATTTTGAAAAGTAATCCACAATATGGTTTTTTAAGGACCCCATTAATGTCTCTAAACCTCTCAGGCCTCCATGCAAATCCTTCAAGGAGATGTGATCACTCCAAGTTAGCCTATCGAGTTTGTTTTCACTTTTTACACAAGCCTAATATTACTTTTGGGCCAAAAATGGCTTCCCTATAGTTTCCTTTACACTTTAGAAGTTTTAAAGCTTCTTAATTCACCCTATCAACATATGAAAAATTAGTTATAAGGGATACCTAAGTTTATAAGTGTGAATGACTCTTCATTTGGCCTTGCCTTAAACCTTGTATAAAAGCATGCCTACACCTTTGGAGCCAAGAATAAAAAATTGATAGATTCCCTACATTAAAATATCCCCTACATATTTTTTATGATCCTAAAAACTTCATCCAACCAATTTTAAATCTCAATTAGATCTAAAAGTGAGAGTTACCTCTTGTTTTGATTCTACGTATAACCATGTTTCATGAGCTTTTCTACACTTTTAAAGGTGTAGACCCTTATATTTAGTTCCATTATTATAAATAAGAATTTTAATTTTGGGTTATATTTTTTATAACTTTAAAAACCCTAATTACATGTCCAAATAACTCCTTGGTCACTCTTCATCCCCTTTTCCCCAAAACCTACCAGTTTTGTGCATGAGGGGAGTGCCCTCTATCTAAGATTAAATAGAGGGTTCTACCCTATTTACCTAGACAAATTTGAATATTTTAAGATATTATAAAATTAATAATATTTATCTACATAAATTCTCAACTCTTTATTATGTAATTTGACCCTCCAAATGCCTCAAGTTCCATGATAGACTAGTCAGACAATGATTATATGCAGGGAATCTACTTTAGACTACGTATTTCATCACTTATGCCCATATTTTATTTATTTTCCATTGCCAAGATACTATTTATGTTTTAATGATAATAATTAATTAATTATATGTCTATTAAATATCTCAACTCCTTAGATACTCTATCCCATACCCTGACTAGTTAAGACTGTATCCCATTTCTGACTATGTTTTTTCCCTTGAAGGGACACCTGTAGGATATATTTCATGAATAAAGCTTAGAATAAATGTTTTAAAAATTTATATAATCCATTATTTACATCTCACAATTTTTTTGAGTTGCATTCATTCTTGTACTTAGCCTAGACCACCTCTCATAGACATTTCTTAGTTGATTGTTTACCTACAATCACCTATAGTTGACTGTAGGTAGAGTCCTGTAGGTTTTTATGAGTTTATAAGTCATTATGTTTGATTTTTTAGATACTTGAAACATTTAGGAAGTTTATAATCAATTTTTAAAATAATTACCATACCTTAACACTCATGTATGAAATAAAAGAGACCCTTCTCAAACTTGAACTCCATGTTGGCTATAGGTGCTTGTTTTGATGGCTTGTGTATAGACTAAAGGTGTGTTTGGGGAATAAAAACATAAATTTTCATTCCATATAATGATATTCTAGTTTACGTATACCAATTTAACCATTTGGATCCACTCACATATGGGGAATAGGCCTAATTTACAACTTGGGTGGAGAAAGGTCCTTTATGGACGCATGCCTGTAGGTTTCACTACCTATTCTTGGTGCATAAATTGAAAAGTTTGATCCATTTAAAAACCAATATCCATTTGTCATCCTTTGTTAAAACATAGAGAATTTATTTTCCTAGATGAATCTTTCAAATTATAGTCATCAAGATGATTTAAAACTATCTAGAACCTTGTCAGAAGATATTCACCATATGCCCCTAGACCTTTGTTTTTCAATTTTAGGGAATTAGCTCCCTAAATTAGTCATTTGGTATTTTGAAGGTTCCCACTTCCTTGTCTATCAACCTATCCATTCCAAATGTTTTATCATGGTGTTTTTAACTCACCATGAACTTAATCAAGGTTCAAACACTTATTTCATCACCTGAAAAAAGCTATTTAACCCTCTTTGGTAGCACTTATAGGTGGTCATCAACATACAAAAGCAATAAGTATTTGTTTTAGGTAGTATGTAAGATGAAATTTTTTTAAAAAAAATTTATTCCTTCACCAATCATCCCAATTCACCTTTAGGAATATTAATATACTGAGACCCATATCAAGATTTCCACCTCTTATCATGACATCATCAAAAATCCTATAGGTGTACTTTAATGGATATCAAATTGTATATAGTGTACATGACTCTTATCAAGGTATTTTATGCTACTTGGGTTATCAAATACGACTTTACATACCACAAGAACATAAAAATAATCCTTTATAATCTCCTTTTATCCTTAATAATCATGGTCAAATTTCAAAAATGTGTTTGTAACTAAGAACAAGTAGAGAGTTAATAGTCAGTGTGATAAGACTAGGTGTATAAGATAAGGTCTGATGTTTCAAGCACCAAAATGAAAGTAATGTGGTATTTAGATCATTATAACATGTAAAACATCTAATCACATTCCTATGATGCCTCCTCTGAGAACTAAGCATTCTACAAATAAGGAAAACTAATTGAGACTGCAATGGTGGCACCTTATACAACATGAGATCATTTGCTCATATAAATACCATGAATAATTAAAATAGGTATGGATACCATATTATAATATATAAAACATACTCTATAGTCAAACATCACCAATTTTTTCATATAGATTTGACCAAAATAGAGAAAAACCTATAGGGTCAATGAAACAATAAGCAAAAAGACAACAAACTTCATGAGGATGGTTTATAAATAACAAAAAACCATTATTATAAAAAATTTAATTTAAATGAATGTATTTTATTTTAATACAACCTCCAAAAATAATTTGACCTAAAACCTCTTGAGTTATCTGTACTAAGCACAAACTTGAAGGTCCCTTCTGTATGTCTAGGAAATAAAAAAATGGAGTAAAATGGTTTTAGATTAAAAATGGAACTTTTAGATCATGTGAAGAATTGATATGAGTGTGATTAAGATTAAAATATGTTCCATAACCTTATCCCATCTATCACACTTCCCCATGGGCCATACAAGTGCTAAATGTTCCCTTTTTTAGTTGATTTCTTGAATTTCAATTAAACAACCTACAAGATCCTGATGTAACTAACATCCCTAATAGGTAAACTGACCTATTCAATGATTAAATGGATAAAATTACACTTTTGTACCTTGGTAACCATACCACTTTCATTTATGACCCTTAAAATCCCAGTAACTAACCCAAAATCACAAATTTATTAATATGAATTAGACCAAGGCTAGGATCACATTACATCAAATAACATATAATAAACCCCATGGAAATATATCAGACCCCCTAAAACATATAAAAATCATATTTTTACCTATAGGGGTCCTAATTTTACCTGAAAGTCAAATTTAGCCAACAAATTAGTGACTCATAGGGGTAGTATGCCTATTATCCTGACTAGCCTAGTAGCCTTATCAGTCCATTGTGTTAGGAGTCAAGTAAAGTTTGACACAAAAAAGAAGGATTTAACCATTTACTACAATATTTTATCAATATAACAATAATTAATACCTCAACCACAAAAAATAAAAGACACACATGAAGAAAAAAAACACATGTGTTCTTTATGAGCACTTATGGAACACACACACTAAATTGAACAAACTAACTCAAATAGTAACTAACCTAAGATGATAACTTCTTCCTGGATCAAAGGGGAAGTTTTAAAATCTTCTTACTTCATGAAATGAAGGATTTAGTAAGATATGTAGCCTTTTTATCCATGACATTGATTCCTCTAACTTTTCCATGATGTTTGCCAACTTTATTGACATGATGTTCATTGAAAACTAGGTAGCTTCAAATAGGTTGTCTATCGAATTGAACTCTTCTTGCATCCAAATATCCTCAAAAATTTTATGTGGATGTTAAATTACAACCTCATTCTTTATTTCCATAAGTCTCTCAATAATATTAGGTATCTCCTCAATTACAAGTTCTTTTATCTCATCAAGGAGTGTTGCATATTCTATCCAATCTTGATCATTATCCTCCATGGAAGATTATTTATTCACCTTGTCATGTACTTGGCCCTCAACTTGGAAAAGCTCTTCAAGATATTGAAAGAGCTTCATTTATAGCTACTAATCATCCTTTTCCTCTTTATCATCTATAACTACTACATCTTCAATATTTCCTTCTTGATGTATGATGTCATCAAGCTAGTGTTCTTCAAGATCCAATGCATTTGAAGGTAATTCAAGATTATTTTGGTGTATTGGATCATCTTCAAGGAACAAATATTTCACATTGGTCTCAAGAGAGTTTTAGAGGTATGCAACCTCTTTGGGAAAGACTTAAAATTATTCTCCATCCATAATAACACATTCATCCTCATAGTTGGGATGATTATCCACAACATTTTGATTAGATGTAGAGTCTTATTCAAGGGATTAAAAATCTTCCATATCTTTCTCCTTCATGGTGACGCTAAGACTAGGCATCTTGAAATCATTTTACCTAGCCCAATGAGGCTAACAAAGAGGTATGTCTTCTTCAAGTAGGATTTCTAAACTTTTATCAACCAAATGATCCTATTTAGGTTCCCATACCACATGTCCATCAAGGAAAATGGTGATGAGGTGAGTACAATATGAACTAGCTAGTGAAGGTGGCACATAGAACTCAAAATTAGATTAAGAGTGAAATGTAGGGGGCTCTTTTGGAAGCTCTAGAAGAAGGGAAGACAGACTTTGGGATAAAACAACTTGATTTCCTTCCTTCCACTTGACAATCACTTCATTCATATCTAATTTATCTTGAGGACTCTATTGAGGAAGGGTGGATGGGGTGTGTTTGGGCATATGATATTCTTTTGGATCTAAACCTTACATCATACCTTGACTTAGTAGCTTCATCTTTGAATATAAATCTTCAATTTGCTTGTCTAGGTTCTTTTGAAAAAGTCTCTCTTCAAGTTTATATTCATCATTATGAGGATGGAGACTATAAGGGGATTCATATGGAGGAGATAGGTTTATTGAGTAAGGGTGGGAGGGGCTTGCATAGGATCAAGTTCTTTCTCAACCTCACACTCTTTATCAAGGACATTATCTTCTTTCTTTCCCCTTGATTCCACTATCTTATTCTAGCTTAGGATGTTAGGATTATGCATCTCCTTTTTAGGTAGTGATGTAAAATGAGGAGTGGGTGTAGTGATAAAGAAACATGGAATCTCCTTTGGCTTGGACTCTCCACCTCATCTCGAACTTGGAATTTCATATCTAGAGGTCTTTTCTTGAGGTGGAGATGGTATGGAAAAGGTCAATGAGAGCTTAGGTTCCACTTATTTTAATGATAACACAGATTGTTGCATCTGCATATTAATGAACTCAATTTTCCTATCAATATTAGCTTCAAAAACAAGGTTTTTCTTTTTAACTTTCTCTCTCTTCCAACTGATGGGGAAAAGGATGGATTTGGAATGCTTGATTGGGCTCATGAATAGGGGTCAAATAGGTTTAGTATAAATCTCAAGAAAGTGGATATGAAGGATAATAAATTTTTTTGAGGTTGCCTCTCATGGATTCTTAGCTTATCCTCCAAGGATGCAATCAAGCCACTCACATCTAGCATCTCATTTGTAAGCCTTTGCTAATTGGCTCTCTCAATAGGTTCCCACTCTCTTTTGACCAACTCTAGTACATCTCTTTCCTTTTGCATGAAATTTATAGGTACATCTTTACCCTTTACCCTTAATGTATCAAGATCTCACATATACTTTTCATACCCCAAAAGAGTTTGCTTGAAGTTGAAAATGGATTGAGTTAAGAAGTGGCTAGGTTGACTAGGAGAAGCAAGATATTGAGGAGGCTAGCTATTAGGACTGATACAACTCATGAAAAATCTAGATATATAGTTTATGAGGATCATGATAATATTGAAAATTCTCATATCAAGACTAGTAATAATCACACCAAGTTTTATAGGAATAATACAAAGGCTAATTAGGAATGCCATGAGCTAGAAATATGTCACCAACTTTTGTAAGATAAAACTCAACACCAAAATTATCCATGAAACCTCATTGAAATAAATAATACAAACAAAAATGTTACCAACAATATTCAAGTGATAACCTAGGCTACTTGACTAGCTAATATAACTTTGGAGTTGCCATTGAGAATTGGATAGATGCCTCCAAAGGCTGATTATTGAAAGACAACACCAAAAATCTCTCAACCTCTTAGACCAAGAGTCCCATTAGGCATGCCAAAAACTATTTTCACTTATATTTTCACCCTTTTAGGAGATTAATAATCTCTCCTCATCCAAGTGTTACAACGGAAACATCTCTACACTTGTGGGTAGCCTAAGGATAAGGTGAATCTCTAGATAGGACTAGTTCCCATGATGTACCACTTTGGATCACAACTACACATAAAATTTTGGAGGGAAAAGGGAGATAGATAAATAAAATAAACTATTATAAGTGAGGTGATACACCAATGAATATTATGACTTCCAACCAACATCATGTTACACATGAGAACAAAGGACTAACTAGACATATACTCCTTAAATCTGCATCTTCTCACATCAATGTTGCATTATGAGGTTATGGATGAATGTGTAAATATAGGAGGAATAGTTAAGAGGCATTTAATGGTGCTAATTAATATATTAACTCACTCAATCCTTGACATTTACTATAACACTTCACATTCCCTACAAGAATAAGCCTTCCAAATGCAAATAAGATGAAAGAATGAGACAACATGATAAGGAATCCATAGTCGTCATTAAGCAAGATCCAACGTTCAAGTATAAAACACTATTAATAGTCATGAATAGGTGAAAATAAGTATTATTATTAATAAAATTTTATGAAAATGAGTAGGGCTTCACCATACTCAGGTGTAGCATAAGTTACAATGCCAAAATGGCTAGTTCTTATGGAACTTGAGAGAGAGGGGAGAAGAGATAAGTCCAAAGGTCACAAGGACACTTGTAAAAGAAATAAAATAAGTTAATTTTGAATTAAAAATGAGTTTTTAATGGACCATTTAAGGTAATGAATCCCAAGTGTTCATCCAAGTCATCAAACTCTTACAAAGTGGTATAAAATCCTCTTAATTGGCTTAGAAAAATTGCCTTCGTGATTTGAGATTTTTTAACACATCATAACTAAATAGGAGTAGTTTAAAATATTGGAGTTAATGGTAAGGCTTTCAAACATTCCTCTCCATGTATTTTTTTAGTCCTAGTCTTCTAGAATCATTTATAAGTGAGCCATTATCATCTGTAGTCCAAAAAACTCTTCCTACATGCACCTTGCACACTTGCCTTCCTAAAGGGCATACATTTTCCATGAAAATATATAAAAGGTAGTGTATGAAATTTAAAGACCCTATATGGGCTTAGATGCATTAGGAACACTATAAAATTTGTCTACTTGAAGTTTACCACACTTCTCACCACCATGTCCACTATGCCAATTTTGACTAGCTGAAATGAGAGTTCCTATTAAGGAACTTAGGAGTTATTATTAGGAATTAAATGAACATGGGGAGTTATCAAAATTATTAATATTTCTCCCAAAGTTTATTTCATCTTTAGACTCCTCCTAGATCCTACCTAATGTATAAAACTATCAAGAAAATCCTATTTTATACCCTATATGTATAAGTCTGTACAACCAAAAAGCATGGGGAGTATATTGAGTGAGTATTTTGAAATTTATAATCATCATCCTAGTCAAAATTTTCCATTACAGTATATTTCTAACTCCATTTTTCCAAATTGGTCCTTATAAGGGTTTAGTTAGGGTTTTGAGTAGTTTGACCTCTTAAGGTTCATTCATAAAGATTTCATGCCGAATTTTAAAAAAAATCCATAATATGGTTGTTCAAGGACCCTATTAACTTATACAAACCTCTTAGTCTTCCATGAAAATCCTTCAAGGATATGTGAGCACTCCAAGTTATCCTATCAAGCTTGTTTTCACTTTTTACACAAGCCTGATATTGATTTTGGGCCAAAATTGGCTTCCTTATCATTTTATTTGCACTCTAAAATCTTAAAAATTATAATTTAACCCTATGGAATTTTCAAAATTATTTATAAGGCCTATCTAAGGATATAACTATGAATAAATCTTCATTTCCCCTTAGCCTAAACCTTGTCTAAAAGCCTATCTACACCTTTGCAGCCTAGAATGAAAATTTGATGGATTCCCTACATTATAATAGCCCATATATATCTTTTATGATCCTAAAAACATGATCCAATAAATTATAAATCTCACTTACATCCGAAAGTGAGAGTGACCTCTTGTTTGGATTCTAGGCATATCCATATTTCATTAGCCTATCTACACTTTTAGAGGTCTAGACCCTTATATATAGTTCCCTTATTATAAATAATGATTTTCATGTTTTATTAGATGTTTTATAACTTCCCAAAACTTTCTTCCATATCTAAACATCTCCTTGGTCACTCTTCATCCCCTTTTCCCTAAAACCTAAAAGTTTTGTCCATGACAAGAGTGCCCTCTATTTGAGACAAAATAAAGGGCACACACCTATTTCCATAAATAATTATGAATACTATAATATATTATTTAATTAATAAGGTTTATCTACATAAATTATAAACTCTCTACTAGGTCATTTTACCCTCCAAAGGCCTCAAGCTCTAAAACAGACTAGTCAAGTAGGGACTGTGTGTAGGGAATCTACTTTAGACTATGTATTTCATCACTTATGCCCCTCTTTGATTTTTTTTCCACTTCCAAGAGACTATTTAGGTTTTCATGATCATCATTAAGAAATTATATGTATATTAAAAACCTCAAATCCTTAGATACTCTATCCCATACCCTGGCCAGTCAAGAATATATGCCATTTTTTACTATGTTTTTACCCTTAAAGGGACACCTATAGGATATATTTCATGAATAAAGCTTAAAATAAAAATTTTAAACCTTTATATAGTCCATTAAGTCTATATAAAACTTTTATATACTTTCATTCATTCTTGGACTTAGCCTAAACCACCCCTCTAATACATTTCTCAATTGATTGTCTACCTTTAGTCACATATAGTTGACTGTAGGTAGAGTCATGTAGGTGTTTATGAGTTTAGAAGGTCATTATGTTTTATTTTATAGATACTTGAAAAATTTATAAATTTTTGAATAAATTTTTAAAACCATTACCATATCTTAGCACTCGTGTATGCAAGAAAAGATACCTTTCTCAAACTTGAACTCCATGTTGATTGTAGGTGCTTGTTTTCATGGCCTGTGTATAGACTGAAGGTGTGTTTGGGGAATCAAAACATAAATTATCATTCCCTTTGGTCATATTTTAGTTCATGTTTTCCACTTTAACCATTTTTAACTACTCACATATAGGGCATAGGCCTAATTTACAACTTGGGTAGAGAAAGGTCCTTTTTGGACTTAGGCCTATTGGTTTCACTACATATTCTTAGTGCATAAATTGACAAGTTTGATCCATCTAAAAACCAAAATACATTGATCATCCTCTCTTAAAATTTTTTGAATTTATTTTCCTAGATGAAGGTTTCAAATTACATTCATCAAGATGATTGAAAACTATCTACAACCTTGTCATAAGATACTCACTGTATGCCCCTAGACCTTTGTTTTTCACTTCTAGGGAATTAGGTCCCTGACTTAGTCATTTGGTCTCTTGAAGGTTCCATCTTGTATATAAAACTATCCATTCCAAAAGTTCTTACATGGTGTTTTCAACACACCATGAAATTTATCAAGGTTTAAATACTTATTTCATCACCTCAAAAATGCCATTAAACCCTCTATGGTACCCCTATAGGTGGTCATCAACATACAGAGGCAATAAGTATGAGTTTTAGGTAGTATGTAAGATGAATAGGTTTGTAAACACTTTTATTCTTTCACCAAGCATCCCAATGAACCTTTATCTATATTAAGATACTAATACCCATATCAGGCTTTCCACCTCTTATCATGACATCATCAAAACTCTTGTAGGTGTACTTTAATGGTTGTCAAACTATATATATTATACATGACTACTATCAAGGTCCTTTGTGCTACTTTGGGTATCCAATTGAATTCCCACACCACAATAATATTAAAATCATCCTTTATAATCTCCTTTGATCCTTCATAAGGATGGTCAAAGTTTAAAAAAATGGTTGTAACTAAGAATAGGTAGAGAGTTAATAGTGAGTGTGACCAGACTAGGTGTAGAAGATAAGGTCTGATGTTTCAAGGTAAAACACGAAATTAAGGTGGTATTTATATCATTATAACATATAAAACATCACATCACATTCCTATGATACCTCGTTTGAGAATGGAACATTTTGCAAATAAGGCAAAATAACTGAGACTACACATGGTGGCACCTTCTACAACATGAGATAATTTGCTCATCTAAATACCATAAAACACGAAAATAAGTATGGATATAATTTTATAAGGTATAAAAAATCTTATTTGTTCAACATCACCAACTATTTCATACATATCTGACCAAAATGGAGCAAAATCTATAAGGTGAATAAAAGAGTAAGCTAAAAGACACAATCAACTTCATGAGGATGGTTCATAAATACCAAGCCAGCATTAATATAAATTTTTTAATGTAAATTAATTTATCTTATTTTAATACAACCTACCAAAATCATTTGACCTGAAACCTCTTGAGGTGTTTGTACTAATCACAAACCTGAAGGTCACTACTATATTTCTAGGAAAGCAAAAAAAGGTGTAGGATAGTTTTAGCATAAAAATGTCACATCCATAGCATATAAATAATTTATATGAGTGTGATTAAGATTAAAATATGTTCCATAATTTCATATAATATGGCGCACTTCCCCATGGATTGTACAAGTGCCAAATGCTCCCTTTTTTAGTTAGTTTCTTGAATTTTAGTTAAATAACCTATAATATTATGATTTAACTAACATAATTGATATTTAAACTAACCTATTAGAAATTTAAAATGAAAAAATTACACATAGGAACCTTTGGAACCATGCCACTTGCATTTATGACCCTTAAAAGGCCACTAAATGACTCAAAATGACAAACTGACTAATATGACTAAGACCATGGCTAAGATGACATTAAATGGCATAAAACAACATATAATACACCACATTAAAATATATTAGACCCCATAAAATATATAAAACTCATGTTTTTACCTATATGTGTCCTAATTTTCTCTTAAAAGTCAAATTTCGTCTTGTGTATCATTTAATATGTGGAAAGTAAGTACAATAGTGACCTAGCTTGTAACTTGGAAAATTGAACTCTTTAGGTGATCCTTTAGAAATTAAAATTTTATAAGTTTTTTACATATTATTTATGTATAAATGGGTAATATTTTTTTAATTTAATTTCTTATAGAGTTCTTTTGATAAAGTACCTTGGTCTTTTTCGTATTATGCTTGGTTTTCCCAAGTGAGGAATGAACGAGGGTTCATATTTTATGTATATCAATCACGTTAGAGTAATAAATCACAATAAATAACTTATTATGACCATTATTATACATATAATTTTAAAATTTAATTAGTTTATGTCATTGGACACTTTCATTGAGTCAAGTTATTAATGTTAATGTTACTATCTAGCCTAGATGTTAGTGTCCAAAGAATAGGAAAATAGGTATAGGTTTAAAACTTGTAGAGATGGAAGATAAGCAAATTTTAATAATTTTGGGTAGGATATAAGGTCTAGGTCATCAAAATAATACTTTTTATACTAATATATATATACCAATGGGCATAAGATATATCGAATGCAAAGCTTGCAGAAGCGATAAAGTTCTAAAATTGAGAGGAATATCCATGGTCTACATTTTCCAAGTGTATAATAATGAGGTGATATATATATATATATATATATATATATATTCCATTAAAATAATATATAATTTTTGATAATAAACTTTTTTATTCCCCCTATTTTTTTGATTTCCATTATATTCTCTATCTTTTGGGATGATCACTACTTTCATAATAATTTACTTATGCTAGATATTTTGTAGGATAATATATATTCCTAATGACTTAAATATAATAGCATAGAAAATGACACTTTCATGAAATTACATTATATCTTTGTGATTAGATAAAATTATATCCATAATTTTTCCACTCATTACATGGATATATCTTCTATGATCCCCATCTTCACTTTACTTCCATTCATTTAAGGCACACTTAGGTTCATTTTTAGATTAGACACTTAGTTATGAGCACATCTCAGACCTTTTCAACATCATGGTCTTTGGTAATTTTCTATAGTGACAAAGTGTAAGCTCTCTTTTTCTCATCACTTATTTCACTCATGATTGGTTTTCCTATTCTATATGGCAAAAGAATAGAAAAAATCATAAAAATTAAAAATCCATATCATTAAAGAAACAAATGGAAATGATAATAAGGTAAATACAATCTTAAAATTTAGATCACAACAAAAGGCATGAAATTCATTTGGAACATATCCTCTCCTATTTGAATATAAAACTCCATAGTTTTAATCATGATAGAGATGAGGTCTATTAGGGTTTATTAAGCTAGTATATTGAGATATAAGGTTTCATTATATCATATCTTATCTAGTGCCACCTATTTTCTCACACAAGTACCCAATCTTAATAGTAGACCAATGAATATATAAAGGGTCCTAAGTACCAAATAACTTAACAAAGGAAGGTAGGACCATTTTAGTTTTCATGTATATAGCCTTCATGGAATGATATATGTACTTCACTTGTTATCCCAAGCTTTGTGTTTACTCATCAGAGTGTCTTAATCCCTAATGTCAATAGGTTTTAGCACTCACACACTTGTTTAGTGTGTCGCATTCTTCCTAAGAATATCTACATCATCCATGGGGTAACTCACACCCATTTTTTATATCATATTATACCTGATATTCCCCTTGATTGACATCACTTTTATTTGATCATATCCTTTATAATATTTCCTACTCACACCTTTTACTTTTCCTTTAATTATTTGTAGTGTAAGACATTGGATAGGACCACGATTTCCTTAAAAAATACCCATGTTCCATTTACATCATCTCTTATCACACCATCCTATTTAAATTATTAATATGTGAGTAGTTGGCCATACCTTGTTACACTAAATGTTAACAAAATCACTAAGTTTGAGTCATCGCTCTTTTAGAGCTTCTTCCTATTTTTATTCATCCATATATAGGATATTTATTATTTTGAATCTCTCTGACATCATTTTATTTATTCATTGATATTTTATTTTCTTAAGTATATGTTGGAAATATTTCATTTGTTTATTTCATTTACTTATAATTTTTTACATATCTCTTCTTTTTTGGTGTGTTTTACATTCATTTTATCATTCATATTATCTTTTATTTTTAAAAATTTTATCTATTTACAACCTTTTCATTTTGCTATTTCAGATTATTGTTATCATTATATAGAATAATAAATCACACATCATAAATTTTCCCATAGCATAATAAATCATAAACATATGTGATAGAAATAAAATACATAGATAAAACATCCATAAGTCATAATAAAACAAACAAACACACACACACACACACACATGGATAAAATTATTGTAAATCACTATACAAAATGATAAAATACATTAAAAATTTAGCTTAATATTGAGATCCACCCTATCCATCTAATAGAGGATATCCTACGCTACCCATAGATGTTTGTCTAAGTTATTATCTCTAGTGACTTCACTATAGGGTTTGTTTTTGATGAGTCCATAGAATTTCTCATTATATCCAAGTAATGACCATATTTATCCCCTATTGATTTGAATTTGAATCCTATAACTTTTTTCTAATCTAATGTATAAAATGAATAATTTTACTTTGATTAGTGTGTGAGTCAATGTTGCTTATTTTAACCACTTTGTTTTAATGTTTTGATTGAAATTCAACCTATTTATTATGTACAAGTTGTAAAAATTCACTTTTATTAAATAATATGGTTTTGGGAAACAATCAAACACTAAAGACTAGCTCAGTCCATTGTGGATTAGCCAAACATAGCTATGGGGTCCATTAGGCTAGCTCCATAATCTATTAGGATAGCTCTAAAGTCCATTAGGATAGATCTAGAGTCCTTTAGGATGACTTCAGAGTTATGCAAATTAGTCACATAGATCATTTGAGGACATATTTAAGATCATACACTAATATACATATCATGAATACTTGATCAAGTACTTTCCTAGGTATATTGATGTTCATTACAAATTCTTTCATAAACCTACCAAAGATAATATTCATGTTTATATACAAAATATTTATAATAGGTTTTTCTAAGAACTTCACTATGAATATTATGAAATATTGGTCACTGGATTGTACAATATTGTAACTAAAATATATTGTAACTAGTTAAAGACTCCACATGTGTACCTATGCCATCTCTTCCACCATTTCACCTTAAAACATGGAAGGAAATTGTAACCTTTTTATATTTTATAAATAAACAATATTTTATTAGAAATATTTTTAGGAGGTTAGTTATTTTAGATCATCCATTGTAAAATTATTATGGTAAATACATAATGTTTTGCTATTGATATAGAGAGGAGAAGTGAATATAATTATAAAGCATCTGATTAAGCATAGTTTTTGATGTATTTGTAATTTTTAATCCTAATCTATGGGAGATAAAGGGCCCAATAAACCAAATAATTATGATATTGTGTGTGGTATTTTATGTTTTAGATTGTTATTAATTAATATTTTTAGTCTTTAAGTTTAATGTATGCTTTGATATAACCTATAAATTTGTGTGTGTGATCCTACTTCAAATTTATTTCTATATATTTTATTTCTACATTCCATTTTTAATAATTTCATCAAAAGAATAATTCCAATAGATTAATGTGTTTTTATTTAAATAATAAAGTGCATTTATTTCCATACATTAGTTTTTAAATCAAGTGTGTTTGTTTCTAATCAAGTAAATTTAATTTTCAATATTTTTGATGCTGAAAAAAGTGTTTACTTTTTGAAAAATATATTAGAATTCATCCAATAAAATAAAGTATATCTTTAGATATAAATGATACAAAACTCCCCCAAAGGAGACAATTGTTAGTTATTATTTTTAACACATCATTGTTGGCTGCCATTAGACATTGGATCTAGTTTGATATGCCACCAAGTAAGTTGAGTTGATATAAATGAATATACTAATGGCACTATTCATTTTTAGCAACTTTTTCATGGATTTTCTAGGTGATAGTAAGGTAATAAATCATATAATAGGAAATTGATTATAACAAAAGCTTCCCTAGAAACCACATAAATATATCAATAGAATTATAAATTCAAATGGAAGATATATTCCTAAAAACCCTCAAAAGAACACTACAAACACTAACACATAAAAATAATGTGAGTCAAAATAAATTTTATAAAAGAATTATTAGAAACTCTCCCTAGTATTGATGAGGAATAAAAGGCAACATCAGCTAAAATTTGGAAGTAATCATCAAAGGTAGGTTCATCCTTTCAAAGGAGATATAGGCTAAGATATATCTTTAACTATAATATTGAGTCTCATTCTAGTAGCCTTCCAGCCTCTTCTGATGATTCAACACCTCCCATGAAATTTATTTACAATGTTGATTGGGAAGAAATGGGAGACAATATCAAATATATACTAAACCCATAAAATAGAACTAGTGAAAAAGGAGCTCAACAAACAAAGAGAACTTTCACTTAATCCATTGTCCTAGATCCACATGAAAATGCCCCAATAAAAAATATATCCCCATCTACTTTTTATACTTTTCGGGAGATGTCAACATAAGACCCTAATAAGTTCTTATTTTATATTAAGGTCTTGTGTCAAACCTATGATTATAAAATAGATAATCAAAAGTTGAATTTGTTCCCTTCTATACTTAAGGATGAAACTATGAGGTAGTTCATGGGTTTCCAACTCAATTCCATTCATACTTGGCATGAAATGGAAAGTCGATTCCTAGACAAATACTAATATTATTTTAGGGGGAGAGATAAAAACCAAGGTTTTTTTTGGATAAATAAAAAATGAAGATGAAAATTTGTAAGATTACCTAGACTATTTACTATTTATCCATAGAAGATGTGGGTATGAATTGAATGAATAACTCAACAAAAGAGTTTTCTTTAAAGGATTAGAATATGAGATAAGAGAATATTTAAACCTGATGGGAAGGGTAAATGTGAATAAATTTAATCTAAATAAAAATTTTGAGCTATGTAGCATCTATTTAAGAATAAGAAGAAGTGTTAGGAAAATGAAAATAGGAAAATGTAGTAATGAATTGGGGAAAATCTTGGAGGAATTCTCAAACCTCAAAATATACATTTTGGTTTAGCTAACCAATGCACTAGATGTCCTATAAGTAAAAT
Source organism: Torreya grandis (assembly GCA_037957365.1). NCBI lineage: Eukaryota > Viridiplantae > Streptophyta > Pinopsida > Cupressales > Taxaceae > Torreya > Torreya grandis. Next base: position 2,070,727 of record JARHVA010000694.1, read on the forward strand.
CTAAATCTACCACTAATTAATCCACTACAAATGTATTTCCTTAAATGTAGGTTTAATCATGCCACACAATATTGTCCTTTAGATAGTAATGATATGTGTGGGATCTATGATGTATGTGATCATGATATAAAAAATTGTTCCCTCTTACTTATCCTAAAAATCTAACTAAAATAGGGTATCCAAAAAATATAAGAGCTATAATATATATAGAGATAGGGAAATCAATTTTCCCAAAATCAAAATTAGAACCATTTTGTTATAAGAGATCCTTCTAATCGATGGATGATGTCATGGGCTAGATAGGAACCTCCATAATAATGGGTACCATGAAAATGGGGTCTAAAATAATGAACACAACAACCATGGATGTCCTCACCTCAAAAACAACTATGTATATCCTAATCTAATAAAAAACCATAAAAAAACCAACAGTGGCTACCCAAAAATCCTTTAATCATAAAAAGAGGTTTCCATAAAAAGTATTGATGCCTCCCCCTACCACTTAGGATCCATAAATCAAACAAGTGACGTAACCCTAACTACCTAAAAAAGTTAGTAACAAACCCAAATAATAGAAAAATAGATCATGTATATGGGATTAAACAAGAAGGAACCATGGGGATTGGTGTTATTAAATATAAGAATGTACAACTAAGATCAAAAAAGACAATAAATAACCCCCAAATCAGCATAACTAAAATCCCAAATGAAAAATTAGACCTTCTTATTAGGATAATCAAATAAAATCCTAATGAGGAAAAACAAAGGCCTTAAAAATCCATTCAGTTCCTCCAATCATTCCTTTTTCAAAATGACTTCAAGAAGTTAATAACAAAGGTGAATTTGATTTAGTCCAATAATTGATAAAATTGAATATTGAAATACCATTGGTATGAGCCATAAGAGACATTATAGAACTTTAAAAAGTATTTAAAGGATTGTGTATGAAAAAATTATTAATAATAACTTAATATCATTAAACTATAAAGGTAGATGGTAAACTTGATTTATTAGTAAGGAAGTTCTTTATGCCCAAGTATGGAGACCCTAGAATCCCATTCATCATTGTGAATATAGGAAGAAAATAAATATCTGATGTATTAGTGGACCTTGGATCTAAATTAAATGAAATGAGAATAGATAATTTAAAATAATTATTTTTTATAGTGGTTAAACCTACTTCTATAGTCATGTACATGGTAGACTAGTCCATTTCCAAACTAAAATGAACCATAGAGCATGTCTCTATATCAGTGGAATCTTTAGAAGTTAACATAGATTTAATGATAATCCAACCTAAGAGTATACATTGTGATATCCATTGATATTAGGGAGACCATGGATGGCCATAGTGACCTCCCTTATATATTTTAGGTTGAGAGACATGACCATTTAAAATGTGATAAACCAATATGAATTTCCTTGTACCCACCCATAAATCCATCTCTATATTCTTAGATCACATATGGGTGGATGATCTAGAAAATGTTAATAGCTTATCCTCATTGGCCATGGTAGTGGTTATAAATCATCTAAATGATATAGTAGATGAACTATCAAGAGATATTAAAGATCCCAATATTGGTCCAGAATCCACCAGTCTAGCTTTGTATTGTATTACACCATATTTTAAAGCTAACCCAATCAATTTAAAATACACTCTTGATGAAAGGTATGATCACACACCCCTACAATAGAGATTTTATAAGTGGGCATAATATAGTAAGAACACATTTCTAACATCTTTCTAGTGCCCATTAATAGGTGTAATTTCAAAAGGTGAGTATTTTTTCAAATACATAACCCACTTCCATATGATATTACCACATCCATTTCATTTAAAATATTTAATGAGATAATCTAGGAAGTTCATTTTCATTTATCTCAAAACCAAGTAAATAGTTGTTTAACCAAGAAATATGCTAAATATAAATTATTGGTTAAAAAATGATCAAGAAACTAAGGTATTTTATATCTAAAGGAAACATAAAAAAATCATTTACATAGGAATATAGTGACATGAAGGTCATTCATCCAATTATATGCATTCATATTATCTACACAAACAATACTAAACCAATTAGAAAAACAAAAATGAGCATCAACCCAACAATAAAAGACATGGTTAAAATAGGGATAGAAAAGCTATTACAGGTGAGATTCACTTATTGAATATCATATAGCTGGTGGGTATCAACACTTGTTATAGTATCAAATAAAAATGACAAGTGGATAATATGAATAAATTATAGAGAGATTAATAAGGCCACTATGAAATATTATTTCCATTTACCTTTCATAGATCAAGTTTCAGATAACTCTGATAGAAATAAATACTTCCCCTTATTAGATGGGTTTAATGGTTATAATCAAATAATATTATCTATAGTATATCAAGATAAAATAACTTTTAGATGTACTTGGGGAATATTTTCATATAGAGTGTTACCTTTTGACCTATGTAATTCACTAATTACCTTTTAAAGGGTAGTTTTAGTTATTTTTGCTTATTTAGCTAATGATTGTGTATATAATATATGGATGGTTTCATAATACATGATGATTCCTTTGATTAATCTTTAGATACCTTAAACAAAGTACTAACTAGGTGTGAGTAACATCATGTTTTTTTAAGCAATGAGAAATTCTTGATGATGGTTTATTAAGGAATTATCCTAGGCTATCACATCTCAACCTAAAGAATATAAGTTGATCCAAAAAATATTTAAGTCATCTCTTATGTGCCTTCACCTAAAAATAAAATTGAAGTCAAAATTTTTCTAGGACATTCAATGTATTGTAAACATTTTATAAATGGACTTTAGTAAAATTATTGCACCTATGTTTTTTTTACTTACTAAGGATAGTGAATTGTTATGGAGTGACAAATGTCAATAGGATCTTGAGTCATTAATAAAAAACTAATATCTTATATAATTATGAGAGGTCTTAATTAGGATTAGCCCTTCCACATACATACATATGCCTATAACAATGTGATGGGGTCAGTACTTGGACAAAAAGGTGAGGAAGGGAAGATGTATGGAATTTACTAAATTTTAAAAAATGCAAATCAATTTGAGATAAACTCTACCACTGCTAAAAATAAATTATTATTTTTCATATATGCCATGAACAATGTTCCATCATTACATCACTAGATATAAAATATTTTTCTACAGAGACGATTCAACCATAAGATAGTTAATGAATATACCAATGGTAGGATCTAGAATCATTAGTTGGATACTCCTATTAAATTAATTCAACATTACAATTATTAATAATTAAGGAAAATCTAATGTGGTTATTGGTCAATGTTAAATGTTTGAGGTGAAGATGAACCAGTTGAATACAACTTTCTATATGTGCATTTGTTCACAATTTTAGCACACTCACCATGGTTTGTTGATACAGAAAACTACTTGTCCTCAATAAATATTCCTTTTTATTTTATTAATAAATAAATAAAATGTTTTCTTAATAATAGTGCTCACTTTAAATGGAGTAATGGTGTTTTATTTAAATGTGGACTTGACTTAGTGATTCACATGTATGTAAGAGAGGATGATACCTATGAAATTATAAGAGCTTTCCAAAATAAACCATGAGCAGTGCACTATTTATAAAAAATGACCAATAATAATATACTTTTGGCTAGATACTACTGGCCTTTACTTCATATAAAAATGAAAATATATGTATGGAAATTTGATCCTTGCCAAAGGATGGGAAAACCTACCCTGTCTATTGAAATGCCTCTCTATCCTCAAATCGTTCTAGGACCTTTTCAAAAATGGGTGTTGGATTATTTTGGTCCTATTTATCCACCATCCAAGGAAGGAAACCTCCTTGTATACACATAATATGTCACTAAATGGTTATAATTCTAAGATCTACCCTTTATAAGGGAGGAACTTATTGATAATTTTTTGTACTATATGATCATGCATTATTTTGGAGTACCGAGAGCCATATTATCTAATAAATGACCTCAATTCATATCCTATATGATCAAATACTTTATCGAGAACTATCAAATTACCCACAATAAATAATCACCATACCATACCTAAGCCAATGGTCAAGTTGAGGTCACTAATAGGGAGCTAAAGAACATCTTGACTAAGTCAACATCAATAAAAAGGATAGGGAAATTAAGTTACCTAAATAAGTATGGTATTATAATAACACATGGAAATACACCACCTATTTATCACCATATGAACTTATTTTTAGTAAGAGGCCTTTACTTCAAGTAGAGTTTTAATTGCATATTTTAAGAACAAAAACAAAATTGGGCATATATTTGAATGAGGCACAAAGAGATATAATTTTTTAGATAAATAAACATGATGAGATGGTATTTAAAATTTTAAAACAAACTAAGCTTATAAAACAATAGATAAAATAATGGCATGATAATCACATCAAGAAAAGTAAATTCAAGGAAGGAGATTGAGATTTTATATTCAATTCAAAGTACCAAAATTTCAAGGTAAAAATTCATACTAGATGCTAGGGACCTTATCAAGTGGAAAATATCATTGAAAATGGATCAACTCAGCTTCTACCAATTGATGGGAAAAAAATAACACTCTTAGTCAGTGGAAAAGGACCAATAATTTATCATAAATATCCAAGCAAAGAGGAATTGTTCAAGTAAATTCTATCTCAAGATGAATTTGGTTATATGGGATAATTATTTTCTAACATCATAATAAAAAGATGAGATTTGAATATTAATAAATGGGGAGGATTTAAGATTAGTAAATTTTAGTCTTCCTCCCCAAAAATAAGAAAAGTAATGTGTGTGTGGGGGGGTGGTGTGAAGTTAAAACCATAAATGAAAACTTTTTAGGGAACAAAGAAAAAAATTAATGTTTATAGTATACAATATATAAATTTTAATTAATTGATGTGGTGTTTTCATCATAGGACAAGGGGAAAACTAAGGAACAAACACAACATCACAACTAATTTTGAGGCATTTTTTAGTTTAATTTTCTATGTATGTGATTAAATTTAAGTTATGAAAATGCGACATATATCCATTTTTAAAGGATATTTTTCCAAAATTAGAATATTCCATAAAAAAGGGTTCATTAAAATGGTCATTTCAAAAAAGTGAAAATGTCTTTTCCAAGGAAAAGTATGAATTGGGATATGGCCCTCAAATGTGAAATATGATATAATGTCACTATGTTAACTTAACTTTAAAAATCATGTGGAAAATGTATTTTTAGAAAGATAAAAGATGAGGATATCAATACAAGGCACTTACCAAATTCATTAGGAGGATATGTTGGTATAGTTTAGCATGAGTAGAAAGACAAAGGTGCATTTGAGATCCTTTTCAATCCTTCCACATGTAATAATAATTTATTTATCCTCCCCAAATGGTCACACATCATGATTAATTCCATCTATGATGTATCCCTAAATCTAAAGTGAGATTAAATACATAGTTATTATAAAAATGCCATGCTCATTTTAAATCTTTCTCATAATAGAAAAAACCTAATATCTTGCTCAAAATCTCATTCTATCTTTACAATGTGATTTTAAAAAAAAAATTGAAGCATCAAGAATATTTGATAGATCTATAAATATGGTACAAAATAATAAATTAGAACTAGAGTCCACATGTTTTTTGTTACAATATGATGGTTTTGTTACCATATTTGACTGGTAGGTTGGAATTTCTAAAGAAAATCTAGGGGTTTAATAAATTGCTTCTTAATTAATTCATCATTAAAATATAAGGACACCATTAAAAGTTGAGGGGAATTAATATTTATTTAAGAATTCATGTCATTATTTAAATTTAAGGAATCCTAAATATAGGCCTAAGAATTACAGGAAGAACCACTTTTAAAGACTTGATTCAAATATTTCATGAAAATGGGGAGCCTATGCCTAAATTGAATGTTAGCCTAGAACATGTAACAAATAGAATTAAAAAATATATTTTTCTAAAGCCTTACATAATAGATACATTTTTGGAAATAAATTATTTTACTTTGATGGGTAGTATAGTTATCTTGGTTATGATACAATGAGAATTGTTACTCACCTCAGATAAGGACTCCATAGAGCTAAATGGTGAGTTAATTTTTTTAATTTTATACATGGATACATTTAGGTTATAGTAGATAAATATGTGTAAGGAATCACTTCCATCGGGAATCATGGGATTAATCAACTCATTTTCCAACATCATTTCATAAAGATACAAGATGGAGAGGCTACCTTAGAAGCATTCCTAAAAAATAAGATAAAAATATATCTAAGGTAAACCAAGACCTATATATTCTTCCCTTACACCAAGGTTTACTTTAAAACATTAGTATTCTAGTGAAGAACCAACTCTAGATGTAAGGAAGGAAATAAAGTTAAAAACAAGGGTGTTTGAACTTGGATATGATGAAATTCCAGAACCATCTACTTCTTAAGTTCTTATCTTGGAAATTTATGATGGAGAGAGACCAACCCTAGGATTATCACCATCTAGGGTCCTCAATATAATAAGTTAAAGAATAAAAAATTCAAGGGAGGAGTATAGGTTAGTACCCCTACCAAAGAAAATAATAAGACTTATATTATAGGATGAGGATGATCAAGAGAGGGATGATGTATAAATACTCAATAGTTTAAATAAAAAACATCAAATTGAAAATCCAATAATTTACTAAAGATTTGTATAATAATAAGTAAGGTAAGAACCCTCATTTAGCATTGAATAATTTATAACCATGGTAGAAGCATTTGAGGAAGGTGCAAAAGAATTTTCTCCATCTTATTCATTTCAACCAACAGATAAAGGAAAATCCCCAATATTAGAACATGAGAGACTCACTCTTCTAGCCATGATGAAGAGGAACAAGTAAAATAATATCTTATATTTTTCAAATATTAGGCTATTATAAGGTAATAAGAGGAAGAGCATACCTTTCTAAAAATGAATCTACAAGGTAAGGAAGGCACCATCTCATCTCTACAAAAATAATTATAAGAAACTAAGATTTAGTATTTAAATAAAGATAAAGAGTTTTTTTTATTAAAAGAGAAGGTAGTTAAGCCAAAAACACAAGAACCTCTTAATGACAACTTTGAATGAAACTTTTCAAGAATTAAGAAAACTTAAGATAAAAAATAAGAAGTTGAGGATAGATCTTGAAGATGAAATAAAACATAAATAAAAAGTAGATTCAAACCTCCAAGTATATTTTTATATATGAAAAAAACTTTTCTCTTGCCTCAACCTATAGTATTTTTGTCCATGATCAGTTCCTTAGATGAATTTTTTAATAATTTCCTACGAACTACCTCATGACTTAGAGGATGAAAGGAATTCACATTAGATTACTAAACTAGTACCCTATATCTTAATAATTTAGTGTGTGAATTATATTTATCAAAATTCATTGATGGTAATATGTATTATTTTCTTATCAACCTATTTGTAGGAAAATACTGATTTAGAGCTTACATTTCTACCCTACAAAACCAAATTACATGGAGAATAAGAACATATTAGTATTTTAAGAAAGAAAATATTGTTGGAATTTACATAAGAGCTCAATTTCCTATTACATAAGATCAAATTATATTTTTTATAATCCTTTTTTACTAATCAACATTTAAGGATCACTATCCATGAGTTTTGCATAATACTATCACATATTTTGAGGAATATATGTAGCAGCATTTCAAAGAAACATTAAATGCCTAAGATAAAGGGTGGGGGACACATTGAATATCTCATTAGAGAGAAAAGGCGTGATTTATCCTACCAACCTTATATGGTGTTTCATAAGATCCAGGGATATTGTTGAGGTAATTCATAAACTTAATTAGATATATGGATACTAGTGGGTGGGTGTGAGATTTAGACCTTCACTCATCTTTAGTCCCATGTCTCCATGGTATAATGTGACACATCAATCCATTGAGTAGTTTGAAAAATGGAGAGCATGAGTTTAGAGATATAAAAAAATTGTTAGTCCAATGGAGAAAATTTGGAACAAATACTATGATTTCTATGATCTTAGACCAAATTTGGAAAAGTGAGTGTTCAATCAGAGTAGGGAAGTCACTAGGTTGCAAGAGGAAATGAAAGAAGTAAAGTGTGGGGAAATTATTAGTCCATAAAATGGATCATTATATCCAAATAATGACCATATTTATCACATAATAATATTATTTTCAATGGATTTGAATTTTTAATGTATAACTTATTTCTAATCTAAAGTATAAAATGAATACTTTTACCTTGATTAGTATGTGTGAGTCAATGTTTCATGTTTTCACCAATTTATTATAACCATTTACATGAAAGGCCACTATTTTTATATGTATAGGTTGTATAAATAAACTTTGATCAAATACTATGGTTTTAGAATACAAAAGTACCCTTGAAGACAAGTCCATCCCATTGTGCATCATCCCAGCATATCTCTACAGTCCATCACACTAGCTATAGAGTCCATCAAGATGAATTCAGAGTCTACCAGTTGAGCTCTAGAGTTTTTTAGATAAATAAAAAATCTCATTGGAATAAATTTTGGATATGATACACTAATAGACATATCATGCATACCTAATCAAATACATTCCGAGCTATCTTTGGATTAATTCAAAACTCATGTAGAAGCTTATCAAAGATAGAATTCCAATTTATATAAAAAATATTTATAGTAAGGTTTTTGTAAGAATGTCACTATGGATATTATGGAAGATTTCTTACTATAATTTATAATATGTTAAATGAAACATATTGTAACCAGATGAATACTCCACATGTGAATGTACCCATATCTTCCATTGTTTCACCTTGAGATAATGAAGGAATTTATAACCTTTTTCTATTTCATAAATAAATGAGATTCTATTATCAATCTTATTGGGATATTAACTATTGTAAAAGCATTGTGGTATATAGATAATCTCTTATTAATGATATAAGGAGTAAAATAGAGTATATGTAATAATCATACAACTAAACATAGTTGTTGATGTATTTATTTATATTGTAATCATTGAAAAAGTTATTGAATATTTAATGTTCTTAAATATTTAGGTGCTGAATTATATCCTATTCCAAGGGAGAGAAAGAGCCCATTAAACTAAGGAATAATGATATTATTTATGGTATGTTATGTTTTGTATTGTTATTATTTAATATTTGTAGGATTTTAGTTGAATGTATGATTTAATTTAACATGTAGGTCTATGTGTGTTTTCCTATTTAAAATTACTTTATGTATCTTTGATTTAAACTTTCATTTTCTAAATATTTTATTCAAAGCATAATTCCAATAGATTAATGTGTGTTTTCATTTACACAATAAAGTGTGTTTATTTCCATGAAATTTCCATTATAGCAATTATGTGTGTTTCTTGGCAAGTGTGTTTACTTTCATCAATTTTAATTCTAAAAAGAGTATTTAATTTTTGAATAATAGTTTATAATTCATTAAAAAAACTAGAGTAGATCTTTAGGTATAAATGATACACAACTCACCCCAATGAGACAATTTTAAGTTACTATTTTTCACACATTACTATTGAATATTGTTGGACACCACCCTTAGTTTGATATGAGATCAACCAAGTTGAGTCGAGCTAAATGAAGATATTGTTGATATTTATTAGTGTCCATGATTATAGTCCCTAGGTATTCCCCTATTAATTGGCCACACGTGCTTGTAATATAAAAACTTAACCTAATGAATATAAGTGAGAGATCCTCTCATGACCTAGGGATTATCATACCTACACATATCCCTAGATAAATCCTAGTGGTAATTTGGTCTTGGATAAATATTATAGTCTACAAATCTCTTATGTAGCCTACTTAACTAGCCTAAACCATCCAACATAATACTAGGATAAAGGCACCAAAGTATCAATTAATTATGTAATATCCTATTATGATAACACATCATCTAGTATATCATAGTGTGTAGTCTTGACCATGATCCTCCATAGAGCCTCGTCTATCACAACATGTATAAAATACAAACTAGAATAACATTATATATCATACATAATATAAATATCATACATATATATAACATATATCTCTATATATCTAAGTAAACTATAAGTAACCAACATAACATATTTTACTCACCCACAATAGTACCATCTACAGAGGCATAAAGCCTATTTACTATCTTGGATGGTTGACATAATATTATCATGACTCAAGATAAACCTATTACTCTATCTTATAATTGGGTTTTCTTAGAGCTATAGGATTCCCCTACTATAATTTCACTTATCACTATCTCTTTGGCCATAACAACATATGTAGCTTCTATTGCCACTATGAAACTACTAGTGATTCACTTATAGTATCATGCTCTCCTCATTTTTACCTCCACCAACATCTCACCTCCATATTATGATGAGTCCATAAAACATGTACCTTAGTAGGTATCCCTCTACTTCCCACACTGTGTCACTCTCTTGCATGGTGAGCCCAAAATGATGGAACCAATAGAGGAGTGGTTAGGTGTGGAAACCCAAAATGACATTGTAAATGATAAAATATAAAAGGCTCTACCCATTATTTTTATTTCCTTGCAATAATCATCCATGCATGTGGCTACATAGTGGATGGCCATGATGACTAAGAATCCATATTAACCTGATATGGTTCCCAAATAACATGATCATGTCACACTATCTAAAATGTAGATGCATATGTAATGAAACACACCACATGATCCTTTTACCTCATTCAAACTCATGGTATGGAATGATACATGGCATGGTTTAATAATTTTGTCTTGTACATTGGAAAATAGTTGTAAATCTATCTCCCTAAAATAATAATAGTCCCCATAATTTACTAGCCTCTAGACAAAATCATGTATAAATTGTGCACTAATTTCACCCAAGTCATAAACCTAAATCATATAATGTTCCATACTCTAACATACGGTGATACATGTTTATAATATATAGAATAATTTAACCATATGACTTATGACATATCACTTGAGCTATCACAAGTTCAATAATTGCCTTTCAAATAAATTAAATAGTTTATATATATATATATATATATATATATATATATATATATATATATATATATATATATATATATATATATATATATATATATATAAAATAAACATATGATCAACCCTTAATTATTTTATCTCTATGATATTGTATCCCACAAATCTAAATCCCTCCCCTCATCTATTAAAGTTGGGTTATTACACACCACTTGTGTGTTCATAATCAATAATCCCAAGATAACATGTACATCCTCTAATGTGATGGGCACCATGATTATGTCCCTATCCACTACCCACTAGAGGGTATTAGTTATTCCATCTCATGTTCCTAAGAACATGGTGACTAACTCTACACTAAGTATAATCTAGTGCATCTCCATGATCCCATTGAATCCAAAAACAAATAGTTTAGATCTATCTACTATAGATAACCTCTCTATTAGATCTAGTAATCATATCAAATCTATTAATATCCATAGTCTCTGACATCTCTAAAAAATTCCAAAAATTAGAGCATAAATCAAGTCTCTATCCAAAATTTAAGATAAACTAGACTTAAAAATATTAAAATTAACATTTATTTCAAATTAAATATTTCTTCAACCATGTACATCACTACATAGACCACCCCATTTTTTAGACTACATTTACCATGTAAATTATTACGTTGAACATATATCAATTCACACTATATTGACCCTAATCCATGTGATTGAATTTATACCTCTATTGTATTAAGCTAGTTATACATCATCTATGAGCCATAAAATATTTAATAAACTATTGACCACTTCTTCTACTACATCAACTAGGGAATCTTTTAACATCATAAACCATGACTCATCCACCATATAATTTCCCTACTACATAGACTGTGATTAATGGCATCAATGATAAATTTTTCAACTTTATTGTCCACTTTAGATAGAATCAACTAGAATACATCATCATTATTTTTATACTATATCGACCTAGTTGATATCATTCCAACTAGTTGGTGATTGTTTCTACACCATAATAAATGATCCTGACTTAAATTTTAACTTTTCATCACATACTCATTGACCATCTCATTTTATAGTCTAATCCTATGTTTTTGTATAAAATTCCACTACATGGATTTGGCCCTACACTTAATTTTACTAATCTAAATCATTTTAAAAAAATACTAAAAATTGACAATTAATGCACCCTATACTTGTACCATACTAGCCATAAAAATAATACACTGATTATCTCATCCACCTCCTTGCATGCAGGACATTTTATCTCAATTTTATATATTTGGACATATATATATATATATATATATATATAATCTATTTTTTCCAAAAATAGAAATTTCACAAATTAATAGCTACCCTTTTATAGTAATATTTTTGAAGTTTTTATCTTTCAATTATTTATGAAGAAATTCCATATTTTATCATATCTTTATTTATGAAATTCCTTTTCATGGACCCAAATAAGCTTTATATTCCTGGTGAGATAGAGAAGTTTTCAATGTAAATAGAATAATTTTTTATAAAATTTTTTCTTATTTTTTAGGTTCATCTCTTACATCACACATTGGGCACTTCTCATCATCTGATATACATACAAATTATTTGTAAAAAAAGATAAGCGATGGTATATATTTACATTTATTGAATTTCACTTATTTTCACCTTTTTTTATTCATTTAGATATCTTACTTATTATGCGGCTATGTTCTTTCCTAATGCACCATTCCAAGTTACTCTCTAGTGACACATAATTAGCTTCAAGTTGGGCATATTTATACACTAAAATATTTTAAAAATTATCATTTACTGATGTTTTCTCTCTTATAGAAAAATCTCATGTTTTAATCTCATTTAGTGCATGACTTAAAGGTTATACATAAAAAGGGGTGGATAGGTCATTGCTACTTTGTGAGATATTTGTGCCTATTTATTAGTCATACATCCATTATATATTCTCCAAATTTGATCCCACTAAGTTATCTTATTCCATATTACATCCTCTAACTATATCAGGACCTATAATTTCCTACTATATCATCTAATTTAATGTAGTTTTATCTATCATTAATACCTTCCCAACTACATCATTTATATCAATGCAGATCTAATCATTTCAACATAATTTTCACATATAAGTTAGCGTAACCAACCTAGTTTAAGTTTATTTGTCCCATTTAAAATTAAATTTCTTGATTAATATCATTGGATTAATATTTAGGAGGGATTAGGATCATTCACCACTATAAACATAAGTTGAGAGGAACTTTCATTTTCACATTGTTATTACTCATACTTCATCCCTAATTCTACATTTGTAGGAGTTATTCTTAGATATTGTATTGAATTAAAACATGTCTTGTGGAGTTTTGGATGGAATATGAGGATTATTTTTATCCTAGATCTTGATTCATACTTTGAGATCCTTAAAACCATAAAAATATTTTACAAAACACCATTACTAGGGGAGAGATTAAGGATCGATAGGTCTTATTCAAGGTAAGTATATTATAATTTCTTTCTTAATGGATATATATCCTTTTTTTTTTTTAAAAATCTACACTTATACTTATTATGGCTATAAGATTATTTATCTACCTTAGGTAGCCTAGGCCTACATCTACCTACCATGGATCCTTGCCCATTTTGATATGTTTCTAACCCTTTCACCTTTACTTATGTTTATTGAATGTAATATTAGATTACTTAAAATATAGATTCCTAGTTAGAGATAATTCATTGTGTTGATTTCCTAGAGATTTTTAAACATTTTCTCTTGATATTGTGTTTTAGGTGCTCCTCTTAGTAGGTTTGGAGATACATTTGGTCATATCTCGATTAATTAAGTATCAATGGGATATATTTGATTTACCTTCTCAGAGTTTGTATCTTTAGATATGATATTTTTAGGTCAATCATAGATAATTACATATAGGAATGGTCAACCCCATACTACTAAAAAAATTCCTATGGTCTTGTAACTTGTTTTCACCCAATTTATTAAGTAGAGCATTGACTAAAAACTTATATAAATTGTCTTATTTCACATAAAGGGTTCTTGGGATTTTATCCCTCTCAATTTGTCACTCTCAATAAATAATGTAAATTAGTTAACTCTTTTAGTACAACCACAACAAAATTTTATCACCTTTCATCCAAACCCAATCCTTAAACCTAAAACTAACTATCATATTCCTCCACTTATTCAAACACATAAATATCAACCACATCATATTGATCAACCCATCCACTATAACATCCATATTTCCATCCATTCATTAGTTTCCTTATTTAGAATAAATAGTTTGAGTACATAAAGGCTAGCACATCACCTTTTTAGTGAAAAAAATAAGTGAACTTTACATGAAGGTTTTATCCTTTTGTGTTATCCTTTTTATCCTTTTTTATCATCCATTCCATATTATGTGGGTATTTATATACACCTAAATATATCTACACAAGAGTTTGAAACAAATATTGACCTTTAAATAAATATAATAAGACACAAACTTATAAGATAGGATTCTTTATTCTATTTGAAAAACAATTCCACTCAAAACATGGAAAATCAATATTAAAATCCCATCTACTCAAAATTTAAAACCAAATCAAATGTATTAAACCAATAATTTTAGGACCCCTATGATACTTATAAAAACTACCTCAATTATAAAAACATGACTCTCATTAGTGGGGGTAGGATATATCCCCAAGAGGAAACTAGGCTATAAATCAATTTGTAAATCCAAAATGAAGAAAGAAAAATGAGATTGTACCCATATAGTGATAGGGTTTTATTTAGGGAAGATAGGATAATTATAATAAAATTTACTCCAAGACATTCTAATATTAACCAATAAACTTACATATCATGTGATTATCCTATGATGACTCATCCAAAGCCATCCAACATAAAATAATTCATCACTAGTCATCAAATATTCCATATTAGACCTTCCATAAAGAGGTCAATCTATCTACCACCACTTATTCAATAAATTGTCTCACCTAAACTTTAGTAAGCTAAATTCATGGCTTACAGAGAAACCACACATCTCTTAGCCAAGGGGTGACTTATAAACTTTATAATCAAATTCATTCCTCATCCATTCCCACCCCAACATAAAACTATCAATTTTCACCTTATCAAACTAATAAACACTTGATTAAATACATTTGGAACCAATATCCATGGTAAATCCTTACATATGGGCTCCTTACCCCATCTATTATAACATTATCCATTCATATCAACCTCATGCTAAAATTATTGTTAGAGGTTCCTTTTTAATATACCCCCTAATAACATGGTGGCCAACACACTCTGACATTTTGTTCATCCAAATTATGTTCTAGCCAATGTGATGCCCATGTATACTCTTCCTCGACAAACATAAAATGTTGTTTCTCATTCTAAACCTCTTCCACATTACTACCACATGTTTTTTAAATCCAATTATCTATACAACTATTTCCAAAATTAATACACCACATCTTCTCAAAATTTATACTTTTCCTCCTAGTGGTTTTACAAACACCTCTTATATATCACATATTCTTTAGGTTCATCCCAATATGAAATTTATGGAATTTAGTGCCATGTGGAACTATGTTGAATATTTAAAATAAAATCTTGACCAAATCATGTGATGGATCTTTCTACCATATGCCCTACCTAAGCTTGCCAATGTTAAGGGGTAGGGAAGTCCTATTGCACATTAGAAGTTATATTAAACTATTTTTAGAGTGATTATACCTTAATATGGTGTGGTTTAAAAAACTTTCCATAAAACCCTTGATGGAATAGCCTTATATTAGTATCAAGACCTTCCTAAAGTGTCCATTCATTCCTTATGACAAATCATGGTGGAATTTTTGAATCCCTTAGATGTGAGAAATATTATCAAGACTAGCATAGGAAAATTATTTCATAATAATCAATATCTAATGAATGTACTTCCCATTTCATCATGATATGGTGACAAGTCCTATAATCATGTGTCATCACCAAATATATGGACAACATGTAACTATGTGATCTCTTTCTAAACTCCTTTGACAAGGATAAGAGGTAATATGTTCAAATATTACCTTACTATTCTTATAAATATGTGTTTGAAATAATTTTTATAATTGACTTAGTGATCATTGATAGTGGCCACAAAACCTATAGAACCAATGGATAATTAATCACCCCTATTCAAAGTAATTAGGGTTATAAAAATGTAAACATAAACAACCCCAAAAATTAAGTCCCCATATTTTTTAATAAAAAATATAATTCCACTATATAAGGTGTAAAAAATCAAATATATAGGATAAAAAAATTAAATAATAATAAAATCTAACCCATGAATAATAATAATGTTAATAATAAAAAAACTAGTTTGAGGAACCAAAACCTTTGGATCATAGCTCATGCACTAAAATTTAATCATCCTTCTCTTCACAACATGTAATTTTAGAATCAATTCTAGGGCCATTGTAGAACAAACACTTCTACCAAGGTAACAATCAATAAAGGTTTGGTCAACAAGACTGCAACCAAAGGATTTAGTATTATGATCCTAATATCTATTACATTTTCCATAGATTAATTCATCATGATACTAGTGCCTATAATGAATAAAACAAAAATAATTCAAATACTCCTTGAGGACCAATTAGAGAAAATTATGTGCATGTTATTAGCTAATGCTAATGTAAACCCACATAACCCACCAATAAGTTTTGTGGCACTTCAAAACACCAACCTATGTATATAACATAACATATATTGTAACCACTATAAATAAAATACATAAATCTAACCAAAATATATTATCACCTACCATCCATTTACAACATTCACTAATGACATAAAAGTTTCCACTTCTACACAGTAAACTTGAGGTGATTCTTTAGTTGGGATGCTAATGAAAAAATAGGAATATAGGCATTTAGAACTATAATCAAATGAGTATGTGATCCTAGTCATTTTAAACTATAAAAATAAATGAGGATGTGAATATCATCACTCAAAAAATGGAGTTATAACCTAAAAATTCACCTTTCCATGAGAAATGTATAGGTTGATACCGAAATCAGTCTTAAGCTTGTGAGAAACTATGATTTAGTTTTATATCTCATGAAGATGATTTCTAATATTATTTTATGGAATTTATTAAAGCATTTCCTACTCCTCATTCAACATTTCTTATGCCTTAGAAATTGGGATACTTTTATAGTACCATGTCTCCACCGCAAGACCACTTAATCACAATGGCCTATACATTTTCTCATATAGGGAAAACTAGAGTGACAATGGTTATTGTTTTTACCATAAGAGTCGTCCCCCATATGTCAAGATGGATAGGATGGGGATATAGATTTTTACCTTAAATTCTATATTTATATAAATTACATGAAGAGATAAAAGGTCAATGATGATTTTTTTTTAATGTAGTCCCTTTATTATTTCTATAGAAACATGGTAATGTACAAACTAATTGCTCTAACATTAGTATCACCTTATAGGGATATAATATCCTCATGTCCAGTTTCATTAGGAGCAAAATTATTCTAATAAATTTTGTCACTAAGAACTATTTTGATATAATTTTATGTGATTGATATAAATGCAAACTTAAAATGATCTTGGGAAGTCTATGGATCCATAGGATGAAGGTCAAACATTATACCTTATTATAAGAGAACATATTCCTTCACCTAGAAAAATATTTCATTACTCAGTGGCATACTAAACCATTTAATTCACTCAAATTCAAATTCAAAAAAATATAGATGATTCATATAGACTATTACTTACATATAAATAGTGTGGTGAGGCCACCACCTTCATCCAAATATAACGAACCCATGTTAATAATATAAATCCTAAAGTCAATTTTTAAGAATCCCAAAACCTCCATAAAAGAGAAAATAGAGGAAAATGGAGTTATTGAAATGGATAAAGTGATTGAAGATACTCTTGTAATAATTACATATATCCCAACCAAGTAAATAGATAAAAAAAATTATTAATTTATAAAATGTTGATCCTATCAAACTCCCATTTGATCCTTATAGGATAATAAATTTTAGCCCTCATAGACCTCTCATACTAGAATCTCTCAACTCCAATGTCGAAGTCCACCACATCAGCATGGCATAATTCTTTGGCCATGATTATAAGCCCCAAAATTCACTTGATTATCACTTAATGAAATCATCCCACACCCCATCACACAAGGGTAAGTTTTAGTTAAGGCATTACATCAGATAATAAAACCATTTACACTCCCCTACGATGTTAGTGATTGAAGAATTAATTCATGATTCAACCCTAAATATTATATAAATTAATTTTTTTTAGTAAATAAAAATAATCAATATTATATCTTATCTCTCCTTAGGTGAAGTATAGGAGTATATAAAACTCATTACCAATTTATATAAAACTTTTATTTACCCTTGTTAGAATATGACAATAATTGGCAAACTAATTATGCCTTGAGAATTATATTTGAATACAATAAAAAATATGAGAATACCATATGATTAGGAGACATTATCTTGATAATTAATAGTGTAATAGATATCCAAAATGGATAAGGTCATAATTTTAGGCCTAATTGGATGAACGCATATCCAGTCACATAGGATTTAAATAATGGACCTTATTGGTTACGCACCTTGGAGGGAAATAATTTCAATGAGTCTGTGAACTTTTTTGACCTCATTTTTTATTTATATAAAAATTGAATTTAAAATTTAGATCTTGACATAATAAATAAAAATTCCATTTTTCATGTGTTGTTTTGCATTTCAGTTGTTTTTTAGCGATTGTTTAGATACGAGTTTAATAAAAAACTTCAAAATCCATAATATCACCATATATCATTATTTTTAATATATATCCCTATTCCCATTATAAAACATTATAAAAATAATTTTGACATAGAGTATCATTGTACTCCTTACATGCATTATAAACATCATTCATCTACACTTCATTTCAAGCATAGGAATACAAGCCTACAACCTTATTTTAAAACACTATCCATGACAATATCTCCTTTTATGGTTCTCTCTAAATAAAAAATACTAGAATAGAAAAACCATGTAACCTTATTCCCATATATATTTCCTTGATGATGATCCCTTACATATTACTAGGTGAATGGGGCTAGGATTTGGGGTTGAGAGCCTTCCCAAAGAAAAGAATAAGAATAAGAATAAATACACTAATACAAACTAAAGCTTATGAAAATAAAATAAAAAATCACATATCTCACCTTTTGATAATAATTTTTTATGAACCTTCACATCTTACTATTTTCATGAGGATAACCTTGGTGGTAGAGATGGGGGAAGATGCCCTTATTTGAGTAAATCTATCCTTTGGTGATGATGCCATACATCTTACTAGTTGCATGATACTAAGTGTAGGTGGTTGAAAAATAAAAGAAAGACAAAAAAGTGTTTAAACCTAAATAAATTTCCAAAAAAATATTAGTTATATGTCCATGCCATAAGGATAATCTTATCCTTATTACCATTTTGTCATGATTGTCCATCTCTCGATAAATCAAAGAAAACTAGTGTTATTTGAGTTTAGTAATAAGTTTAAATGTCCCATTTTATCATAAGTATTAAGTCATCCTTGAATTCATTTTTTTAATGTATATTTTTTATTTCTATTATCTCATATTTACCATTTCCATTTTATCCATTTATTGTAAGTTGAATTTAATTTGTTGTATAGAGAAATTAGTTAGTTCATCAACTTAAAAATAATTTTTAGCATATATATAGTCTTGTAAACTTTCATCACATAACTTTTAATATTTCTTAACACAGTAAAACATTATAAGCACATCCTTAGAATTATAAAAATTAGAGATACATGGAATTTCTTCACATTTCTAGTCATCTAAAGTACACAAATTTGAAAGTAACATGGAATTGAAAATACAATGCATTATTTTAAGTCATAAAAAAAGGTATATATATCTCTATATACATAATAGGTTTTGAATTTATATAGACCATGTATCAATACAAAATTTATTTTAGAGGAAAAATGTGTCATATATCGCAAAAAACCAAAAAGAGATAAAATAGTATGGTCTTGAAGTCCTACTAGAGGATGATAGCCCCATATAAAACCAAATGCTTGAACTACTTATCTTTCTCTTGTGATAAGGTCATTATTCCAAGGAGTGGTTTTAACTTTGTTTCCTTCTCCTTTTTCACCTATAGTTCATGCTTGATCGGGAGGCTATCCCTCTTGCTATTTGTTTGATAGATGAAGCTTGACCTCTCCTTGTGATAAGAATTTGTGATATTATTTACCTATGATTATAAGATGATAACCATCCCCATCAACTAAAATATATCTAAATAAAAATATTATATTGTGGAAAAAACATCAATGTGACTACCTATACCAATAGGAAGACCCACATCCACTAAAAGTTGACCCCTATTGAGATCATTTTACATGTGGAACATGTTGACCAGAGTGTCTATAGTTCATACTCTCCATTGAGTAGCCAAATCTCAAATCACAAAACAAAATAAGGTGTCATATTTCCAATCATGTAAATGAAATCAATAACTAAATAATAAAATGGGAAACAATGTTACATATAACCAAATTAAATAACACATTATTTTACATAGGCCACCTTACTACTAGTCTTGGTTTGAGTCATAACCAAAACTCATCTCAACTTCATCTCATTTTATAATACCATCTCATCTCTATAAAATTCCTTATCACCCCATACTTTGGAGTGATCTCCATATCTAACTCCTCTAGAATCTACCTATTGCTACTACTGAGGGCCCACACGGTAGATATTATAGTGGTTATTCCACCTATTTTTAATTTGATACTAGTAAAATAATTACTATTACAATATTTATAATATTATAATTAGATTAAACACCTCATATCTACCTCCTCTATCTCATTACAATTATGGGAGTCCTTGATATGAGGGGTGCCAACCAAATCTCTCAAATTTCACATCTCAAATATTCTTCTCTCCTTTAAGAACTGCATGTGGAATAGATAGGTTGGCTACATAATTTAGCCTATATTTCATCGATACCCTATTAATTGGGTACACCTGCATGTACATGTTCCTATCTCGTACATTTCAAGCACTTTTAAAATCTTTGAGAGTGCCTACCTAATCTACCCACTACCGTACCATCCCTTGATAAGCTAGATCCACCTAATATGCTATTATAGGATTACCCACTACTCATGGATTATATATAAAGGATTCCATGCCTATCCTCATTCATGCCCTTATGGATCCCACAACCCTAATAACCAACCCTCATTGATAAGGAGTCATAAATTCATATACCTATCTAATGATGATAGTAGGGTTGCTAATAGATAAAGCCCCCAACATGGAAACTTAATATAAATCCCATGTCTATGTAAATTAATGATCCATATCCTTTATGCTCCTAAATATGAATGCCCATATGTAGATTATGTGATAAGTGCCCTTATCTCCCATTAACTAAGAGGAAATGATCCTTATAATAACCTTTTATAGGGTTGGGATATTTGTTTGTTATACCCCAACTAACTTAACCCTATACTTCACACCCATTTTGGGTGAGCCTTCATATCTAAATTGATCTTCCCAACTATAGGATTCAATTTTATCCCTAGTATCTCTTAATTTCACCACCCAACATATGGATATAAACCCTAATTTTTATAAACATCTATGATGGTGATAGTCCACTTTCCTATAGCCTAGGGAAATAAAAAAATGTTTTGGTATACATCCCAATAGATAAATAGATCACAAACCAAACTGACCAATGGCTAAAAATACCAACTCATGTTATTTGGAGTATCTAAGCTCTATCTAGTGTTGATAGAACATTAGCAATCAACTACCCTAGAATCCTATGTAGTAACTCCTTCTCCCTTGATTTACTCTACAAAATGTATATTTTTGTAAAATATAAGTTATAATAGCCTAAATTAGTTTCCTAGACACAAAATTTGACCTAAACCACCTAATTTATTCCCATGGTGAAATTTACTCCTTATGTAGGTAATGTTTATAAACCACCATGATAATTTAAATAATTATTACCATATTTAGTTGGAGCTTATGTATCCACCAAAAATATTGATGGAAATGTAATTTCCACCTACATAATATAATGGTTGCATAAACTATTAATCATGAAAATGTAATAGATGGTCTAAGAACAATTGTGGTTTCACCATGACACTGATGATTTTGCCAATCAGTTGTATCCAAACCAAAAAACCCATAATTTTTCAAAAATTACATTAAAACAAAAAAAATTGGCATTTACCTAACCTAACCCTCCCATAAACCCACCCATGAATTTTAATTCATTATTTAAAGGATCTTAATGACAATTTAATATATATTTTTTAAATAGGGAAAAAACACAAAAAACAATAGAACTTACCCATGCATGCCCCACTCTTAATATTGATGGTATGTTTTCCATTCTCTCTTTGAGCTCATTAATATGATTTCTCTATTGAAAAATTCCATCATGAAAAATACATAGCTCAAAATTCATAAATATCCAATGCAAAAATGATTTATATTTTTCAAAATTTTTTAGAAAAATAATGTATTACTAGCCATTATGTTTTGAAAATTTTATATTTCTAGTATCTGTATTTCAAGACTTAAAATTTATCATATTTTGAGATGTATTTATTTCCTAACTAACCTAGAATATGTCAAATGTTAACAATTTTACTAATTAATTTCCCGTAGTGTTATTGCATAGTATGTTATTTTCAATTTTTTATTTTATTGGTTTACATCACTTTACACCAATATAAGTCCTATAAAAAGATGGTTTATGTATGATTTTCATCCCCATACATATTATATAAAAAATTGTATACATTCTGTTTAACTAGCATATTTTCTACATTTTAATTAAACAACACTACCTACTTTCTATTCGTAGGTCACTATGGTGTCTCACCTAGATTTTATATGTCACACCAGTAAGTTAGGTAAGTTGTATAACCCTAATTTTCCATTTCAACGTGTTTTTATCTAAGAACATACCATTTTTCAACTCATGACGATGTGTCTCCTTAATTGGTAAATATGTAAGTATCCAAATTTTATGTACTGTAACATTTCACTAGGAAATCCAATGATGATGAAATTTATATGTAACAAGATATGACCTTAATTTTTTTAATTATCCAATGCACAATTGATTTCCATTTTTTAAAAAGTTTTCAAATAAATAGTGTATTTTCTAGTTTTCATATTTTGGAACATTACTATTTTTAGTAAATTTCTTTCAAAACTTGATTTTTCTAATTTTTGAGATGCATTTAATACCTAAATAACCTAAAACATGTCAAATGCTAACAATTTTAATGTTTTATTTTCCATACTGTTATTCCATGGTATGTTGTTTTTCATTTTTCATTTTTGGGTTGACATCACTCTATGCCAATCTTAGTGCCCTAATGAGATGGTTCATGTACTATTCTCATCCTCATGCATAATGTAAATAAAATTATCTATTTTTTTATTAACTAGAATATTGTTTAATTTTTAATTAAATGACATTTATTTCCTACTTTATTCTCATAGGTCATAAGGGTATCTTTCTTGGATTCACTACATTACATACGTATGTGATGTAAGTTTTATAACCCTTCTTTTCCATTTCAATATGTTTTTAATTAATAACATGTCTTTTAAAACTCATGATGATGTTTCCTTGATGGGGTAACATGAAAGTACCCAAAGTTTACATGGTGCAACATTTCACAATGAAATAAGATGATGATGAAATGTGTATGCAATGATATAGGATATAATTAAAAGTTATAGTATCTATGAGATTTGGACATAGACAATGTATATCAAAAACATCCCATTGGTACTTATTTAAATTGGTATATGACCAAATGGATCTACTAAACCTAGCTAGAGGAGAACTTATAAAAAAATCAATGGAGAGGATTCTAATGCGTCTAAGCAATCCATATAATGGAATAACCGTAAGTTTTATAATGTTAATTTAATTATGAATTATAAAGATATAAACATAAATAAATAGGGATTATTAAACTAAAAAATGTAAGGAGTCCCCCAATGTTATAACTCAACACTCTATAACGGTTACCACTAGGTCATGAGTTTAAGCCTTGATTGAACCATGAGTATCAGGTGGGGCACTAGCATAAGCCCAAGGGATTAATTCATTAGACTCATCTTATTATATCATGTTGAAGTGTGTTTTAGGTCACTGGGTCTAACGTGGTGATAATATCATGCTTGAAAATTTGTATGACACCCTTTGTTACCAAAAAAAATGTAAGGAACCATAGTAGGCAAATGGGGACCTAGGTTACATAATGCAAGAAATAAAAAGTTCAAAAAAACTTATAGATTTGCTAAGGATAAGTGTAGAGGAGATTTAAATAAGGAGTTATATATTTAAACTATTAATTATGAAATATCTATCTTTCAAATGAAATAGCTAGGGTTTGAAATGGGTGTGTGGAATTGGGGGGGGGGGGGGGGCTCAAAATGGCATATTAAGTCGACATGTTTTTCTTAAAAAAAAATAACTTGTATAGATTATTTAAGACACCTAAAATAAAAATTTAAACATGTCATATAAACATGATTTTTATAATTTTTAGAGTAGGTTCTAAACTACTAATTTATTTTTGAAATGGTTAAGTATAATTAGGTTCAACATCAAAAACTTGAAGAGGTAATATTATTTAAAAAAAAAATTAAAGTAAGATTTCTGTGTGGCCCATCATTTTTTGAGCATCGTTTAGTTTTTTTAAAATCCCTTTGGTGAAATGTTAGATAAAATCATATAGATTTTTATTTATATATATTTTACATTAATTAATGAATCTTTAATCTTTTTTACTAATTTCACAAGTCAATAGACCCTAAACTATGATCAATAATGTATAGTTAACCAAGTACCCCCAAATATATATATATATATATATATATATATATATATATATATATATATATATATATTTATGTGTATAGAATGTGTATAGTTGTAAAATATAATGTTTACAACTATATAATTTTTGGGTTTCAATCAAAGAATGAAAAGATACATAAACAAAGATGAACATGTAATATTGCAACATATAGTGATAAAATAAGACATACTTAGAAATTTAAATAAATAACAACATTAAAGTAATTATATATATATATATATATATATATATATATACACACACATACAAACACATATTCAAATCTGTATTGTTTACTAAAATAAGAAAATACAAGTTTGACCA
This sequence comes from Torreya grandis, assembly GCA_037957365.1. NCBI lineage: Eukaryota > Viridiplantae > Streptophyta > Pinopsida > Cupressales > Taxaceae > Torreya > Torreya grandis. The sequence goes on from JARHVA010000694.1 coordinate 2,096,097, forward strand.
TGCTAAACACCATAAATTTGAAAAGAAAAATTCTTGAAAATATTACAACAACATCATCTACATATAGTGATAAAAGAAGACATACTTAGAAATTTAAATAAATAATATATATATATATATATATATATATATATTATTTATTTAAATTTCTAAGTATGTCTTCTTTTATCACTATATGTAGATGATGTTGTAATATTTTCAAGAATTTTTTTTTTTCAAATTTATGGTGTTTAGCATGGTCAAACTTGTATTTTCTTATTTTAGTAAACAATACATATTTGAATATGTGTTTTCAAGTCCATGCCTAAAGCTTGGGAACTAAATCCATTTCCAAGCCTTCAGGCATGTGTTTGAAATGTGAAATATACAAACCATGTATGTATAAAAACCATGTAAGTGGAACTACCATATATGTGATAGTACCACATATGGGAAATTATTGTGTAAATAGAATAATGTGAATTTAACATGCATGGAAAATGAATCAATGTGAATATACTTTTATTATTTTAAATGTTGTTTTATTGGGGCTAAAATTATTGGTTTAAAGTTTTAAGAGTTTATGATTTATGGTTTAGGGTTTAAGGCTTACGTTTTATGGATTATGGAATAGGGTTTATGTTTTGGACTTATATAAGGTCCAATAAAGAAGGAAATGAGGTTGAATTGATCTCATTGAACCTATTTGTGAATATATAATATGGATTTGGGCTCAATTAGCCCCTATAACATCATAGATTGATCTATTTAGTCAATTAGGCCAATGAGTGATGTGATTTAGGCCAAATTTAGCCTTAAGAACATAATTATATTAGATATTTATTAGTGATTTCATGGAGGTGTCTTGGTGAGTGGATGAAGTGATTTGATAGCCTAAGTAACAATCACAAAGTGTGCAATTTGCTTGTCCTAGTGTGCTTAAATGAGTCTTGGTTGATCTTCAGTTTTGGCATGATTAGAGATATTCAATGATGAGTATGATGATTAGATCATTTGCAAGGGGTCATATAAATGGTCAAGGATGATTTGAAATATTTTGTGCATGAGTGGAATTAATTTTTCAATCCATATTTTTCATCTAGATAGTTTGGGTCTAGTGGTAGAAAATCTGAGTAGGGAATTTGTTGACATCACCATTACCACATGTGGATGAGTCAGGGGGAGTTGGTCATATGATTGTGATCACATTAGTCACTAGTTGATATGAACTAAATATTAGTTCATGCACATAAGTATAGTAAATGATATGAGGGTAAAAATTTGGGCTCCCAAGTAGTTTGACATTATTTTCCCATACTTAGCCAAACTTACATGAGGCAAGAAAAAGCCATGTAAGTAGTTTGGTGATGGCATATCTCAAATGTGTAGATGTTTTTGAACAAGATGATCATATGGGTTTGTTTAGTTTTTATCCTATTTAATTTATGTTAAATTTAAGGTCATGCAGTAAATCACATCAAAAGATATGCATGTGCAAAGTTAGCTTTCTAGGCAATTCTTGACATTGTTGGCTCTATGGCAAAAAAATATGAGTAAGAATTTTAACTTCATTATATCTCATACATATGAGGGTTTTAGGATTATTTTTTCACATGGTTGGATTATCCTATATGAAGATATCATCTGGTCCAAATTTAAGATCATACAAGTGAGCGAGGTAAAAGTTATTGAGGTTCAAAGTTGGCTTCTTAGACAGATTACAATGGTCCTTAGTTAATTTTGCAAGAGTTAAAGTTTAGGACCAAATGGAGATCCAATGTTTTATGGGTGATAATTCATATTGATCTAATGATATGTTTCAATTCAAATAGGTCAAATTGATAATTGTTAAAACCCTGAGCAAAGGTAAAGGATAAGGATCTAACGATGAGTGGGTGTTTGTATACATTGATCAAATGGTGAGTGTTAGAAGATAAATATTGAGATGATCCACATAGATAAATAGTTTAAATTGAGTAAATATTTCAATATTTCATGAGATAATGTCAATTATCTAAGGTTTAATTGTAATCATTTAAACTCAAATATTTTAATTTATCAAAGGAAAAAACCAATGCTATATATTTTGGTCATGTCTTTTAATTGATAGATAATTTGCTCATAGTGTAAAAAGTGAACTTGTAGATAATTAAAAGGAACGTATGGATATATTAGTTTTAAGTCCTAATTGTATATACATACAAATATATTGATCTCCAATGTTGACTATGTGTTTGAGTTTATTTTGTAAGTGACCTAAGAAGGGTATTTGAGCTCGTTCTAATGTTGTTTTTTATATCTCGTGTTGAATTAACTATATGTGAGAAATTTAGATTAAATAAGTATTATATGTATGAATTATGAAAGTTTTACCAATAATATGCAATATGAAAAAAGGTTTACAAGTTTATTGTGTATTTATTCATAGTGACTATGTACACATAATATTGTTTAATCAATTTGTGCTTAAGAAAAAGCATACTATGATGGATATGGACACTTAAGGAAGACCTATAGATCATGTGGATTGGTTTCATGAGTTTTTAATGTGTTATTATATTATTAGTTTTCTCAAACATATGTCAAAGAGCTGAATGTGTCTCTATAGGACCTAACAGTGACTTGGGCCTATTTGAAAGTGGATTGTGCTTAAGTGTGATCGATAAGAGATGCCTTAAGGGTGAAGGCATGTATTATGGCTGAAAATAAATATTTTGATATTGTTTATTCATGATTTATATATATATATATATGTATGTATGTATGTATGTATGTATGTATGTATATATGTATATTGAAACCAATTGTGTTGGATTATAGACTTGGATGTGAGATTTTAGAGAAGGCTTGTGTGAGGAGTATGCATTGAATTAAAGAAATAAGGATAGGTAGTGTGCCTGTTGATTGATTTAATGAGTAGAATAGTTTTTTGACTATGTACATGACCTATAGGCCATGTTACTAATGTCAAAATAGTGTTTTTGAAATTTGAGGATATGTGAAGAGGTTTGAGTGTGCATATGAGGATAGTTAGAATGAGGAAGGAGAAAGATTGGTTCATGCCTACATGAGAGGCTTGCAAGAGATAGAAAGAGAATTTTTGTAGAGGTTAGAGATATATCATTAGGTGTTTAAGACATCAGTACCAAGGTGGAGGTGTTCACTTCAAAGGGGTTCTAAAGGACATGATCTTCCTTAGGGGTAATTACTACTTATGAAATAGGTGTTTCACTAAATACCTTTGGTTAGGAGGACATGAACAAGTTTGATGGTCTAAAGGAGTTGATCAATCTCTTGTTTTTAATTTTTTAAAGGATAGTATTCGATGTGTTTTAGACTTGATAGTGGTTTTTATTCCCCATGAGGGTTTCCCACATGAAATATGTGTTGTGTTTGATCTTGTATATGCATTGAATGAGTGAGCTCTCTTGTTAATATTGCTTGATCAAGCTGATATATGATGATTGCTTAATAGTTTAAAAGTAAAATAAATGTAATTGAAATATCTAGACTCACTAATTCACCCCCTCTTAGTGATTGTACCTATAATAATTAGTATAAGAGTAGGTCATTTGGTAAAGGATTGATAACTTGAAGGTGATCCAATGTATAATATTGGTAGTCATGAAGGAGGTATCTCTATTAAGTAAGCATTGATGTTTAATGGATATAATTATGAATTTTGGAGTACTAGGATGAGGATATACATTATCTCCCTAGGGTTTGATGTATGACAATCTGTTATAGATGGTTATGTTGCTACTACTATTCCTTCATATAGTGTTTTAGACAAAAATTTGTATGAGAATAATTTAAAGGAAATGAATTCTATTACTTGTGGTCTTTTAGAGACTAAATACACCAAGGTAATCCATTATAATATTCTAAAGAGACATGATACAAAATGTAGATCATTTATGAAGGAGATTCAAAGATCAAGCTTGCTAAGTTGCAGACTCATAGAAGGTAATTTGGAAGTCTCAAGATGAATGAATAAGATTATATGGCATCCTTTTTATAGAGAGCCAATGAGATTATGAACATAACCAAAGGTATTAGAGATAACATTGAAGAAGCTAATGTATTTTAAAACGTATTAAGGTCATTATACCTCAAGTTTGAACCTAAAGAATCTACTGTAGAATAAAGTCATGATCTTACTCAACTGAAGTTGGATGAACTACATGACATCCTTATGGCCTATGAGATGAGGAAGAATCATGATATAGCATCAAATAAGGAAGCAACTTTCAAGACTAAAATTAATCCAAAGAAGAAATTCCAAGGTAAAAAACCCAAAGAGGATGAAATTTATGATATAGATGAGGATGAACTAATTGATTTGATTTCAAAAAAAATGAGAATAGGTTCAGGGAAGTATAAACATAAAATACCCCTCAAATGCTTCAATTGTGGTGAGACAAAACATTTTGCTAATAAGTTCCATCATAATTATAATCAGGATGATGATTAAGAACATGATTAAGGTCATGATTATGGTAAGAGATCATTTAGGTCAAATAAAATAAAAAAGGGATTTAGAAGGTTTGAAAACAAGAAGTAGTACTTCAAAGACAAGAAGAGTCTCTACACTAAAGAAGATTATAAATCATTAGATGAGAGTAAAGATAGTGACTCAGATTATAATCGTGAAGATGATGGTATTTTTAAAGATGAAGCCCTATTCATGGATAAATAAGGTAATTACTCACATTAAAAGGAGTCTACTTGGAGAGATTCAAATGATGAATAATAGGAGGGGGACTGTGAGACTGATTTGACAAATTCTCTTGAATAATTGATGATTGAAAATAATATTAATAAGAAGATGAATTTTCAACTCAAATATTTTGAAGAGAAATTTAATTTATTTGAGGAAAGAATTAATGAAGATGCCCATAAGTATGAAGATATGGTCAAGCATCTCAGTTGTCAATTAGAAATCCTATCTAAAAGCCTAAAAGATAAATAAGATGAATGTTCAAGGTATGATTTTAATATTATGTCTTTAAAACATGAGTTCAGGAAGTCTGCAAGCAAGGTGAAATATTTTGTCAAGTTTGAAAAAAGTTCTAATGATCTAGATGATCTCTTAAAGAGTCAAAATTTATCTAGTGATAGATCTAGATTGGGTTTTAATAAATATCCTCAAGTTAATTCTCAAGTTGACATGAATTTCAATGAGAGACAGGTGGATCATCCTTTGAAAACAAAACATTAGACAAGAAATGAAGGTAATGGCATAATGAACAAAAAATAGATCAAACAATCAAATGCCATGAGGTATGTAAGTTTCAATAGTTACTATTACACATGTATCAATTTGGTCATAGGGTTAGAGAATGTAAGAGACCTATCAAAAATGAATTTTCTTGTAATTATGATGGGGATAATAAATCAAAAGGAGTAATCAAGTTTGAGTGCTTCTACTATCATGATATGGGACACTTTACAAAACATTGTCCAAATAATATAAGATAATATAAGTTTCCATCAAGAAGTATGGTCCACTATAACTATGAATATAGAGGTCACATTGATAGATTCTACAAGAAAATATCTATAAATTATAATAAGTTTAATCAGACTCCAAGAGTGCAAGGAAAAAGGAAAGTTAACTCATGGAAACCAAAGGTGGTAAGTGTGAGTCATGATGAGATTACATGTCTAACTAAATTTTTTGTTATGGTGGTAAATGCTTTATAAGATGAAGAGTGCCAAGATCTCTCAATAATTACTCATGTTGTGAAGGAGAAGACCAAGGTACTACTTAAGGCTAGTCCTGAGATGTGTATGGATCCAAGTGAAAATCCTTTTGTTTTTGAGTAAGCCTCAAGCAAATAACATTAATTGATAGTGCCTAGTGATGAGGTTCCAAGCTACAAGGTTATTTATTTAAAAGAAAAGGTATGTCAAGATTCTATAGTTGATCCATGTGTTTTCAATCCTATCTTAGAAGAGAAGGAGAATGATATAGAAAAAGAACAAGTTGTCATAGTTCAGACTAAAGAGAAGACTAACAAGATCAAGAATTTTTATATCTATAAAAGGATTTTAGTGGTTACTGAGAAGATGTGGGCCACTCCTAGCTTCACTTTGTTTTAAAGCATTATGGTGAAAAGGATGTCTCTATCTATGCTTATAAAGAGAATCCTTTTAGTTAAGAATCAAGTGTTGATGTGGTGTTCTTTAGATGGTCCTAGAAGGTTAGAGATAAGTTTGTTTCAATTAGAATAGGTGTCAGGTGGAAGATATGTTGTGGTGATGTTAAAAAGATGTCATACCTATATATGGTCAGTCTATAGGATCATAATGGATAATTTGAGGTGGCCTAATGAGTTTTATGTATTGTCAAAAATTATTTTGATGCTTATTAATGTTTGTGCACTTATTTGAGATGCGTTCCATGTCATTTCAAACTTTAAAGATCTTTTGTGTGCAATTAGAGATTTTTGTTTGCTCTCAAGTTTCCTAAATCCTAAAATAGGTTATAAGATGTTTGGATTCCCAAAGATGTGTAAACTCAATGTTCATCCATAAGTGTGTGATGGGTGTCTCTATGTGTGAAATAAGTCTTAGAGGTGTGTGTTGACCATAAGGAAGTTTGTTGACCATATTTATTTTGAGATTCTAGGTTTTGGGCTATGCTAGAAAAGTGGTATGCCTTATGAGTTTAGGTTTGAGGCTTCTTAATAGGATGAATGGGCCAAATGGGTTATCAAACAATGCTTCATAGATATTTGATGTTTTTTGGTTTTCAAGTTATTCATATTTTTGTCAACATGGAGTCCTATTTGACAAGATGGTTTATGAAGGATGTATGTTTTAGAGAATGATGTAGGTAATGCAAATTGGTACACTTAAGGGGGCATATGTGAGTGTTATAAATATGAATTTTTAGGTTTGGATGGTATGTATACTCAATAATGTGGGTTTTAAAATTTCTAGGTAGGGCTACAAGGAATCTAGATAGGCTTAATATGAATATTTAATGGTTTTGATCAGTGTCTCCAAAAGGGAAAGGTATGTGAATTTCAAGGTGAGTTCTCAAGACTATTTTACAAACATGTTTCCTATTTGTTTTGTGGTTAGTAAGTTTGTATGGTGGTTCATCATGATGTATGGAGATTTGAAGATGTTTAAAAGGTGCAATGGCTCAAAAATCTTTGGGGGAGTCCCCATAGATGTTTCTTGGTGAGTTCTATCAGATTTTAGTTCTTTTCTATGTTATTTCTTCATTGGTTACAATTACTGGTTGAATAAGAGTGTTGGCATGGAGAAATAGAAAGTTGTAAAGGAAATAAGAGGTTGGCTCAAGGTAAGAGGGAGTTTGCATCATATTTATAATATGGTCTTTTCCTATTTTATGGTCTTTTTAGGTCTTCAACATCAGTTAGCTCCCACGTTGTCATTATGTCAAAGGGGGAGAAAGTTATTATTTTGAGAGTAATTAAAGAGAAAGAGGGTGAAAATTTGATGTTTGTTGACATCGATGACAAAGGGGGATATTACTGGAAATTTATCAGTAATGTCATGGTGATTTCATGGAGGTGTCTTGGTGAGTGGATGAAGTGATTTAACAACCTAAGTAAAAATCACAAAGTGTAAAATGAGCTTATCCTAGTGTTCTTAACGGAGGCTTGGTTGATCTTCAATTTTTGCATGATTAGAGATATTTACAGATGAGTATGGTGATTGGATCATGTGCAAGGGTTCATATAAATGGTCAAAGATGATTACAGAGCTTGTGTGCATGAGTGGAATTCATTTAGTAGTCCATAGTTTTCATCTAGATAGTTTGGGTATTGTGGTAGAAAATATGAGTAGGCAATGTTTTGATCTCACCATTACCACGTGTGGATGAGTCAGGGGGAGATGGTCATATGATTTTGATCACATTAGTCACTAGTTGTTATGTACTAAATCTAAGGTCATGCACCTAAGTGTAGTCAAATATATGAGGGTACAAAGTTGGGATCCTAGGTAGTTTGACATTATTTTCCCATACTTAGCCAAACTTGTATGAGCCAAGAAAAAGACAAGTAGTTTGGTGATGGCATATCTCACATGTGTCGATGTTTCCAAACAAGATGATCATATGGGTTTTTTTAATTTTTTATCCTAGTTAATTTATGTTAAATTTTAGGTCATGCACTAAATCACATCAAAAGATATGCATCTACAAAGTTGTCCTTCCCAGTAATTCTAGGCATTATTGGCTTTATGGAAAAGTTGGGCTCCCAAGCAATTTGACATTATTTTACCATACTTAGCCATACTTAGTCAAACTTGAATGAGGTAAGAAATAGATGAGTAAGTAGTTTGGTGATGGCATATCTCACATTTGTAGATGTTTCACAATAAGATTATCATATGGGTTTGTTTATTATTGATCTTAGTTAATCTATGATAAATTTTAGGTCATGCAATAAATCGTGTCAAAAGATATGCATGTGTAAAGTTGGCCTTCCATGAAATTATTGACATTGTTGGCTATGTGGTAGAAAAATATGATTAATAATTTTGAATATCATTAGATCTCACATGTGTGAGGGTAAAAAAATCAATTTTTCACATGGTTATATTGTCATATATGAGGATATCATATGGTCCAAATTTGATATCATACGAGTAAGCTAGGTAAAAGTTATGCACTGAATCACGTCAAAAGATATGCATGTGTAAAGTTGGCCTTCTACAAAATTCTTGACATTTTTGGCTATGAGGCATAAAAATATGATTAAGAATTTTTAATGTCATCTTATCTCACATGTTTTAGGGTTAAAAAATCATTTTTCACATGGTTATATTATCCTATATGAGGAGATCATATAGTCCAAATTTGAGGTTCAATGTTGGCTTCTCAAATAGATTACAGTGGTTGATATACTGAGTCAATTTTACAAGATTTAAATTTTAGTACCAAATGAATGTACAATAGTTCATAGGTGATCATTAAGATTTATATAATGACACATGTTAAGTTAAAGAGGTCAAAGTGATAGTTGTTTAAATACTGAGCAAAGGTAAAGGATAAGGATCTAATGGTGAGCAGGTATTCATATAGATTGATCAAATGGTGAGTGTTATAAGATAAATACTAAGCTAATTTCTAGATATCAATAGTGTGAATTGAGTCAATATTTCAAGATTTCATGAGATGAGGTCAACTATCTAAATTTTAACTATGACTGTTTGAATTCAAATATTTAAATTTATCAAAGGATAAAACTAGTGATATATATTTTGGTCATATATTTTGATCTATGTAGTATTTGCTCATAATTTAAAAATCAAACTTATAGAAGATTCCAAGGTTCATTTATATATATATTAATTTTAAGGTCTAATAATGTTCTTAAAGTAACTTGAGAAGGGTATTTGAGTTTATTCTGATGTTGTTTCAATATCTGATGTTGAATTAGTTATAAAGGATTATTGTAGACTCCATAAGGATGCTCTATGTGAATTATGAAGGTTTGACCAATCATATTTAGTATGAACTAAGGTTTAAAAGTTAAATATGCATTCATTCATGGTGATTGTGTGTGAAAAATATTGTTTAATTGATTTGTGCTTAAATAAAAGGGTATTATGTGGATATGGAAACTTAAAGAGTACATATAGATAATATTTCATGGATTCATGAGTTGTAAAAGTGTTCCTATATTATTAGTTTAATTAAATAAGTTTCAAAGAGATGAATGGGTCTCCATAGGACCTAAAAGTGGCATAGGCCTATTTGAAAGTAGACTACATTTAAGTGTGACCCATGAGATATGCCGTAAGGGTAGAGGCATGTGTTGTGGCTGATAGGAAATATTTTGATTAGCATGTAAAAGTGTTCCTATATTATTAGTTTAATTAAATAAGTGTCAAAGAGATGAATCAGTCTCCATAGGACCTAAAAGTGACATAGGCCTATTTGAAAGTAGACTACATTTAAGTGTGACCCATGAGATATGCCATAAGGGTGAAGGCATGCGTTATGGCTGATAGGAAATATTTTGATCTTAATAATTCATTATATATATATATATATATATATATATATATATATAGTAAGGGTGAAGGCATGTGTTATGGCTGATAGGAAATATTTTGATCTTACTAATTCATTATATATATATATATATATATATATATATATAGAGAGAGAGAGAGAGAGAGAGAGAGAGATTCAAACCAAATGTGTTGGTTTATAGACATGGATGTGAGATTTTAGAGAAGGCTTGTGTGAGGAGTATACATTAAAGTGAAGAAGGATAGGTAGTGTGCATGTTAATTGAGTTAATGAGAAAAATAGTTTATTCACTATGTGCATTACCTGTAGGTCATGTTCCTAATGTTAGAATAGTGCTCTTACAATTTAAATATATGGAAAGAGGTTTGAGTGTGCATATAACGATAATTTGATTGAAGGAGAAAAATTGGGGCATGCCTATGTGAGAAGATTGCATGAGATAGAAAGGAAGTTTATGCAGAGGTTAGAGATACATTATCAGGTGTTGAAGACATCAGTACCAAGGTGGATGTGTTCACTTCAAAGGGGTCTAAAGGACTTGATATTACTTAGGGGTAGTTTCTCTTTGTGAAATAGGTGTCTTAGTAAATACCTTTGGTTAAGAGGACATGATCAAGGTTTGTTGGTCTAAAGGAGTTGATAAGTCTCTTGTTTATGATTTATCATAAGATAATAGTCCATGTGTTACAAAATTGAGAGTGGGTTTTATTCCCTATGAAGGTTTCCCACATGAACTATGTGTTATGTGTTTGATCTTGTGTATGCATTGAATGAATGAATGAACTCTCTTGTTAATGTTGCTTGATCAAGTTGATATATGTTGATTGCTTAATAGTTTAAAATGACTTAAATTGTATTTGAAATATCTATACTCACTAATTCATCCCCCCTTCTTAGTGATTGTACCTCTGACAAATTCTTACTCTAAAAGATGTTAATTTTGGAGAAATCAATTTGTTTAGGTTTTAGGATTTATAATTTAGGGTTTAGGGTTCATGATTTAAGGTATAAGGTATAGGGTTTAGGGTTTAGGATTCAATCACAAAGTAAATTGAGGATAATTTGAGTTGTTTTAACTTATTTATGACTACACAATGTGATTTTGGGCATAATTATCCCTATCATCATCAAAAAATTGAGGTAATAGATCAAGTGGGCTAATAATTAATGTGATTTGCACTAATTTGAGCCCTATATGAACATTATTATTACTATAAAAGATGTTAATTAGGTTTAAATTGACTTTTATAAGGCTTAAAATTTAGGGTTTAGGGTTTATTATTTAGGGTATATAGCTTTAGTTTAGTTTTTTGGGTATAAGTTCTAATCATAAAGGCAATTAGGACCAAATTGAACTCTTTTAACCTATTTATGACTAAAGAATGTGATTTTTTCCAAATTGAGCCCTATGAACCTAATTTCTACTCTAAAGGATGTTAATTGAGGTTAAATCAATTGATTTATGGTTTAAAATTTAGGGTTTATGGTTTAGGGCTTAGGGTTTAAGGTTTAGGTTTTAAATGTAAACCTAAATGAGAATAATTTGAGTTAATTAAACCTATTTATGAGCACAAAATATGTTTTTAGGTTTTATTAGCCCTCATGCCATCATAAATTGAGTTAAATAGTCAATTAGGATAGTTAGTGGTGTGATTTGGGCCAAATTTATTCCTATGAACATAATTCATAGTCAAAATGATGGTAATCAAGGCTCAAATTATTTGTTTAGGTTTTTAAGAGTTTATAATGTATGGTTTATGGTTTATAGGATTAGGATTTAGATATTATAGTTTAAGGTTTAGTATACATAGGGTATAAGGTTTAAGTTATATGGATTAGGGCTTAGGTTTTATGGATTAGGGTTTAAAAATAAGGGTATAGGGTATGGGGTTTATGGTTTGGGGCTTAGGGTTTACAATTTATGATATAAGGTGTTATAGGTTTTAGGGTCTAACCATGAAGCTAGTTAAGGATAACTTGAGTTTATTGAGCCCATTTGTGAACACATAATGTCTTTTTGGGTTTGATTATCCCTATATGTCATCACAAATGGAGTGAATTAATCAATTAGGGTAGCTAGTGTGTGTGATTTGGGATAAATTTATCCATATGAACCTAATTTTTAGTTTAAATGATGGTAATTGTGGCTTAAATTATTTGTCTAGGGCTTTAATTGAGTTTAAAATGTATGGTTTAAGGTTTTAATGTCTTTGAGTTTAGGGATTAGGATTAAGTAACTTAGTGTATCTATGGTATACAGTTTGGGTTTTATGACTTAGGGCTTAGGGTTTACAAGTTAGGGTATAGGGTTTAGGGATTAAGGCTTAGGTTATAACTTTTAGGGTGTAGGGTATAGGGTTTAGGGTCTAACCATGAAGGCAATTAGGGATAATTTGAGTTACTTGACCTATTTGTGATGAAAAATTATTTTTTTGGGTTCCATTAGCCCCATGTCATCACATATTGAGAGAATTAATCAATTAGGGTAGTTATTGGTGTGATTTGGGCCAAATATATCCCTATGAACCTAATTATTAGTCTAAATAACCTTAATTAGGGCTCAAATTATTGTTTTAGGGTTTTAAGAGTTAATAATATATGGTTTATGTTTTTTAGGGATTCGAGTTTAAGGTTTAGGGTATAGGGTATAAGTCTTTTGGCTTAGGGTTGACAATTTAGGGTATAGGTTATAGGGTTTAGGGTCCAACTACAAAGGTAATTAAGGATAATTTGAGTTGATTAAACTTATTTTTGAGTAAAAAATGTGTTTTTGGGTGCCATTAGCCTCTATGCCATCATAAATATAGTAAATTAGTCAATTATAACATTTAATGGTGTGATTTATGTGAAATTTATCCCTATGAAGCTAAATCTTAGTATAAATTATGGTAATTAGGGATCAAATGATTGGTTTAGGGTTTATATGTATTTATATTTATGGATTAAGTATTAATAAACCTAGTGTATCTAGGGTATGAGGTTTAGGGCTTAGGATTTATAGTTTAGGCTATAGGGTATAGGGTTTATGTTTTAAGGCTTAAGGTTTTAGGTTTATAGTATAGGGTATAGGGTCCAATCATAAAATTTAGGATAATTTGAGTTGATTGAACCTATTTATCACCATAATTTGTGTTTTTAGGATCCATTAGCTACCATCTCATCACAGATTGAGTGAATTAATTAATTATGGTGCCTAGTGTTATGATTTGGGCATAATTTATCTTGATGATCCTAATAGTTAGTGTAAATGATGGCAATTTAGGATTAAATGATTATTTTAAGGTTTTAAGAATATATGGTTTATGTTTTATGGTTTTTAGGGCTTTGGGTTTATGGATTATGGATTTGGATTTAGTTCTTAGGGTTTACAATTTAGGGTTTAGGGTTTAAGTTTAGTGTTTAAAGTCTATGGTTTACGGTGTAGGCTATAATTTTAAGGGTTTATGTTTATGGGTGTTTGTGAATATGCATAATAATATGTACATGTTTTTAATATTACTATTAAAAAAATGTATGATCGACATAATTTTTTACATGCATGGTTATGTTCTTTGTGTACTCTACTCTGTTTCATTCTTCACATATTGTAGGTATAATTTTTACTAATTTGATCACTAAACACACTCTCAAAAGAATAAAAATTTGTGTATCCATCATTGATTAAATAATATAGATTTAATTTTAATTATTTTATCACTATCCCCACATGGTACTGCATATCAAGCAACACTATTTTTTAATAGTTGGATTGTTCTCCCCACCCAAAAAATACTAAAATTGTGCAATCATGGGTGAAGGATTTCATAATAGATAAAATATTAAATTAAAGTGAACAAAACCATATGTATTATATGTATAGAGATAAAAGTAAAAATATCAAATGTAAAAGCTTCATGCAAGTATTTATACTATCCCTAATGAATTGATTGTCACAAAAAATGTTGAAATAAATAATGATAGTATAAAAATTTATGAAATTACAATTGTCAATTATGATAGTATACCAAATTATAATGAAATTACATATTAAAATTTTAAGGTTATTAGTTTTGGTGATGATGATAGTAAGCATGATGATGTAAATTACATAGAAATACTGATTGGTGAAAGTAACAGTCAAGAAAACAATATGTAAACACTGTCGAATGAATAAAATAAAAATGAAGAAAATAATATGGAAACACCAAATCAATAAAATTTACCACTAAAAACACCTCCTAGTATTTCAAAAATAAGACCCATGTATTTAATTGAAATTGATGAAAAAATTTTGAAACTAATTCCTAAATAAATGTTCAAGAACCATATAAAAATAAAAGATAAAACTTTTTATGACTTAAACTTTGAAAAATTAAAAGAAACTAAAAGATGCCAACTATTTTTTACAATGATGAAAGTGCATAGGATGAGATGAGACCTATAATTCACTCCCTAGACCAATAATATCTAATAGTAATGTTATAAACAAGGTATTTTGTAAAAGTTTCATAATTCATACCATAAAGTAGGTGTGAATAAATGCACCAAAGATGGTAATTCTACCCAATGCATTATTACAACTTCTTTGGTAAGTTGTCAAAAAAATTGATTGATTAAATAAAGAAGATGAACATTACAGCTAAATAGAAAAACTCTAGTAAAATTAATTAGGAAATTTATAAAAAATTATGTTTTCAATAAAATGACACTAAGGGCATTATATGGTAGACTCTTATAGAATACAAAGCTATAGTTTATTCCCTAAAATATTTACTTACATAATTTTGGAAAGATAATATAAGGGTATCACCCAATATTATATTTGTAGTGAAAATAAGATTTGGTTCTTGTAACCATGAATCACATCCTAAACATTTTTTGATATGACTCAAACACAATTTTATTATAAATTTATCAAAATATATCCTAAAATTTCTATTAGTTAAAGATAATATGAAATGGACAAACACTTCTATGTGAAAATCAACACACATGCACTACTTGTTATGTAGGCAACATGTGAATTTTCAATGCATTATGATAATTTTTATCATGTTAGTTTTACTTTGCAAACTAATAATATTTTTCAAGTGTAGAGTGGAAATATTGATAAAATTGGCAAGGGAATTTATTCCATCCATTTTTTTTAAATATGATATGCATAAATATTTCATAATACAACATGTTTGGATGAATCTTGTAACATTTATGTTGGATTGAGAAAATTGAAAAATTGTACCCATGAGGAGAGTAGACATGAAATTGGAAAATAATTGGCTAGTTTTAGTAAATATAAATATGTGACATAAATTAAAAAATGAAAAATAATCTAAAGGGCATGATCTTGCTATAGAATAAATACTTGTTTTAAAATTTATGGATAAATTTAGGGAGGAAATTGTATGAGAGTGCAAGGTATATACACAGAGCTTGATGGCTAGATGAATAATTAAAGTTATGGAAACATTGTTTCTTGGTACTATTTTTTCATTAATTACCTTTTTTTAGAATTACACATTGTAACCATAAAGAGGGGATTAGTCACAACACTACAATTAAGTACATGGTTCCCTTTTGTGTATATAACATTCATGCATTCACCTGACAATATAGAGAAAGATCAAAAATATTAATGGAGTACCACTTATATGTCATAAATGATCTAACACATTATTCAGAGTATGTCCAAGGTTATTTTTAGATGTTTAATGGAAAATTAAGTGAAAGGAACATTACTTTAAATCAACATTATATTTAGTTAGATAACTGCATGACATAATTTTAGAATACACAAATGTTCTACTAGATAAGGAGGATGCATGTGACCATTGGTGTACAACATATTTGTAATTTAAATTAATTAAGCCATGGAAATTGGGAACATGATGGTATAGGAGCATGTGTCAAAAGAGAACTTGCAAGAGAGGAGTTAAATTTTGAAGAAGTAATCAATTTGATAGATGCAAGAAAATAGTTGAATGGTGTAATGAAAATATGGGACATGGTGATAAAAAAAAGTCAATTTTTTTTAGATATATATGACTGATGGAGGATGAACAATTGATAAGATATGAATATTGGATGATAGTAACATGATCAAGTGAGTTACATTAATTTTTTATCTCAAACATGGATTATTGGATGGTTCATACAAGGTACATGATATTATTTTTCATGAATTGACTTTGTTTGGAATGAGTGTGAGAAAAAAGAATGGGTGGATGATTGGATTTTTAGGCCTCAAATTGCAATTGACACTTATCAAATTCTATAAGCATTACAAATTATAGATCTAACATCACCACATGATTTTGATCATGCATTTGATCTAGTGAAATTAGGTGTCTATATATTTAACACGTGTTTCATAAATAAACTAAATTTATTAAATATATCAATAGGTCATGTTATTAAATCAAATTTTGTTTTGAAATGCATGGGATATTTATGCATTTATTATAGATGAGGATAACAAGGAGGGGACAAACTACTACTTATTATGGTGTGTAGTTGAAAAACATAAATTGACTTCTACAATCATAGATGGGGAAAACATTCACTATCCCATTGGCTTTGTGGTAGTTACTGGAACTTGGTTTTGACATGTTCCTATCAAAAATTTAAATATATGGTTATTTGAAGACTATGAAGTACATATGAAGATACTCCACTATTCAAATTTGGTTCCTTTAATAAATATTCAATTGCATAAATATCAAGGTAGGCCATTAAAAAGGATTCTATGGAAAGTTCATGAATCAATTCTTACTACTATAAAGAATAAAGTTGATCCTAGTGGTGGTTCCTTAGATTAAACTTCCATGGTATGTTGAAATTTCAATTTCAAATGTGTTTAATTTTAATAAATTATATTTTTTTCTTAGGTATTACATATAAATTTAAATTTCATTACGTATTTACATAATTTTTGTAGGTTAGTGATGCCAAATTGGATTCCACCTTCACATGGGAGGCACCATCTATATAGAATTCCATATTTTTAAAGCTAAAAGAAGATTTCAATTCATGTAGATGATTGACTATTTTAAAGATCTATGGATAGGTCATCTTGATGTTTACGGGATCAAGAACTAAGTAATCCTAAGTTTAGACATTAGTTGTTATGGATATATTTTGAACCAAATCTATAGGAGGCTTAGAAAAGCATAAAATGAAGGAAAAACTTAGTTGGTGGGATTGATGAAAAGTGTGTAAGAAGGTTTCAAGGGTGTTTATGTAGTTTTTAATTAATAAATTAATAAAATAAAGATTTCAAAATATTTTTCATGTTCTTTTAAGTGTGACTAAACCATATTTGGAGTGAATGGTTTAAAAAACATGGTTTTTGATGGTTTCTAAAGTGTAACAGACTTATAACCCACCTTTAAAACATATTTGAATGTGTGTGTGTGTGTGTGTGTGTGTGTGTGTGTGTGTGTGCGCGCATGTGTGTGTGTGTGATTATCATGTGTATTTTTACTCATATCTATGATTTTAAACTTTATTAAATCTTAATCCTTGATTTTATCATGTTTCAAGCTCTAAAGACCCAAGAAATAGAGTTCTAAAAACCTATATTTAAGAAAACATTAAAGTATGATCAAATCCATATAATATCAGCTATTTTTTATAGAATATAAAACTTAAAAAAAATCAAAATAGATCTTTTAAATTTTTAATTAGGTCTTAAAACTTTTTATTTCTTAATTTATGGATTTTTTATGTTTGGTTCCATATGATAAGATAGCCTAGGGTTTATTCACAAAAATTTAAATATATTCTGATTTATTTAGTGGAATCCCTTAATTAAAAATAAATTAAAGGAATTTAGAAATCACGTGATGTTTCTTTTAGTTTGTGGATATGACTTACGATTTACAATTTATGTCTTTTTAAGGTTTGCCTAAAAATAATAATTTTGCCTTATAGGAAAATGTCATCTTGAGGCTAAAATGGGTGTTCCATCTTATAATTAGGTATCCTTAGATTCCAATAATATGGTCCTAGATGTTAGTTTCCTCCCCTCACATGCTGACAATGCTAGTTTTCAACCATGAGGCCTCGAAGATAGATATATCCAACTATGGTTTGCATCTTGACAACATTACTTGTCAATGTTTATTGAGGCTAGAATTATTACTAGAAAATAGTATTCACATGGATTGAAATATTTTGGTAGTGCAAAATTGTGTAAATTTCACATCCCAAGGTGTTTGAAGTGATGTATTTTGAAGTAAAGGTCTCAGAAGTGGAAATGTCTATTGAAGGCAAATAACATGTGTCTTAATTATAGAAACATTGAATTTAAGGACTGATCATTGAATTTCATTCCAAAATTTTGATGAAAATTTTAAATTCAATGGATTTGATTTTAAAGTATAATAATTAATAGGCACATGATAGTTCTTTTGGTTCATGTATATGAATTATAGTTTCCATTTTATGCCTGTCCAAAGTTTACCTAAAAGATAATAGTTTTGCCTTATAGGGAAATGTCATCTTAAGGCTAGAATGAGTGATCTATCTCCTAATTGGACATAATAAATTGAAAAAAATGTATTTTATGGGTTGATAACCACCCCCAACAAGGTTATAATTTGATATTTTAGTTTTAATTCCCTAGAGTTAGAGATCTATAGCTGTGGCTTATAACATAGATATAGGGAAATGTCATCTTAAGGCTAAAATGGGTGTTCCCTCTCCTAATCAATCATAATCAGATGCAAAGGATGTGGTCATATATTTTAATCACCACCAATAATGTGAGGTTGATGTTAATTTTTATCCATGAAGCCTTAGAGATAGTGATCTTCAATTACATCTTGCATCTTGACAACGTTTCTTATTAGTGTTGCTTGAGACCATAATTGTTGGAAAAAGAATATTTGCATGGATTTTAAATATGTGGTGGTAAGAATGTGTGTAAATTTCACATATATAGGTGATATAAGTCATGTATTTCAAAATTTAGTTCCTAAAATTATAAATGTCTATTAGAGGCAAAGAACCTATCTCTTAACTACATAAAAGTTGCATTTTAGGACTAATCATTGAATCTTGTGCCATGAGTTCATCGATGATTTTCAATCTGAGGGATTCATGGTCTAATTATAAGAATTAAAAAATCACATTATTTATCTTTTGGTTTATGGATATGACTTATGATTTAATTTTTACACCTCTCCAAAGTTTGCCTAAATACAACAAGTTTGCCTTATAGAGATCTCTAACTATGACTTGCATCTAGCATTTAGGGAAATATCATCTTGAGGTTGAAACAGGTGATTTTTATCCTAACTAAGAATAATAAAATTCTAATAATTTATTCTTATGGGTTAATTTCCACCAACGATGTGGTGGTGATTACAATTTTTAGTCATAGACCCCAAACATAAAGATCTCCAACTATGACTTATATTTTGCATCTAAGGAAATGCCATCTTGAGGTCAGAATGGATGATATGTCTCCTAAGTAGTAAAAATTAGAATCAAATAATGTGTTACTAGAATTTAATTACTTCCCATTATGTGGTTTTGATTCCAATTTTAATCCATGAGGCCCCAGAGATAGAGATCTCCAAGTATGGCTTGTATTTTGACAATGTTTCTTGTCAATGTTGTTTGAGGCCAGAATTGTTTAAAAAATGGTATTTTCATGGATTAAAAGTCTATTGTAGTGTAAAAAAGTGTAAATTATACATAATAATGTGTTTTAAGTTATTTATTTTGAATATAAGGTCCCAAAAGTGGAAATGTCTAGTGGAGGCAAATAACTTGTCTCTTAACTACATAAAAGTTGCATTTTAGGACTGGTCATTGAATCGTATACCATAAGTTCATCAATTATTTTTAATTAAAGTTATTTAGTGTGAAATAATAATAATTTTATATTTATTTTATGGGTATTTTAATTTGTGGATGAATTATGGTTTCATTTTTATGACTATCTAAAGTTTTCTTAAAAAACAATAATTTTACCTTATAGGCAAATGTCATCTTGAGGCTAAAATAGGTGATCTATCTCCTAAAAAGGAATATTAATATGTCATTAATTTTTAAAAATAGGTTAATGACCACACATAATATGTTTTTTATTCCATTTTTTAGGCATGAGGCCCCAAGGAAAGAGATCTCTAACTATGTCTTGCATCTTGCATCTAGGGAAATGTTGTCTTGAGTCTAGAACATGAGATCAATATCATAAAAAGTGTGTTAAAATTCAAATAATGTGGTAATATAGGTTAATAAACAACCCCAAAATATTTTTTATGCCATTTTTCAACCATGATTCACTGGAGGTAGATATCTCCAACTATGACTTGCATCTTGACAACTTTTCTTATCAATGTTTTTCAAGGCCATAATTGTTACAAAAAAGAGTATTCACATGCATTTTGAGGCTATGGAAGTTGGAAAATTTATAAACTACACATAATATATAAAATTTACCCAAAATTTAAATATATTCCACTACTTTAATATTTATATATAGGAATTTTAATGTTTAAAACCCTATTCTAGGGTTTCTTAAAAAACACATTACCTTGAGAGCTTCTTAAACTAATAGTTCATAGAGTCTAATAACACAATTACCTTTATAAAACTTTTGATAGGATATAAATTAAATTATCTCACTTCTTCAATCCTTCATTAAAATTTATTCAACCTTTTACATGTGCTACAAGTAACTGTAACCAACTATAGGTGTCTAGAACTACGGTTTTTAAAGGTTTCAAACATAAAGACTTTGAGTCAAGGAAAAAATAACTCAAATTTTAATTGGATATAATTCATAAGTTAAATAAAAACATAAAAAATTATTCAACTAACTATTTTTATTTTATTTTACAAGAAAACTATGATTTTACATAAACAAACCCCTATTTTACATTTACAAACTTGATGATTAGCCTACAACCATCAATATTTATCTTTTTTATGAACTTGTTCAGCTAATATTTAATTTTTTTAAATTGTTTTAATTTATTTTAAGTATTCTCAAATATTATAATTCTCCAAGTTTTATCAACATTCTTCTTATCCACCAAGACTTACATAGCAAATTGACTTCATATGATTTATCTTATAATTATATTTACTTTTTTTATAACCTCTAAGATCGATATGACTTTTAAAATTTCTATAATAATCTTTAATAAGTTTAAAAATCCTAAAACACCTATAAAAATACATAATGACCCATATACCATGACAATTATCCATATATTTACAAAGGCCCTATACTAACCTAACCAAGTACAATCTTGCATATTGGTAGTGATTCACATACATCGAAGTGCTAAACATAGTCCTCTATAATTTATTTTTAATATTTCCTTGAATTATTTATTTAGATGTTATATACCATTTAAAATAGTGATAAACCAATTCCCTTTATTGGTTTCTCAAGAATTAAACTCAA